>CAEGAG010071602.1:0-10091 GCA_903067065.1 Brachyrhaphis terrabensis | reverse complement strand
TATATATATATATATATATATTACACATTTATTCAAATTATTATTATGTCATGACAGTATAAGTCAGATAAACTATGAAAAGAAATTGAGCTCCTTTGCCTTCTCCCAGTGAAAACTGTAGAAATACAACTCTCAGTCAGAAACAACCTATCAGAGCCAGGAGGAGGGTTTTAGAGATACCAATCATTCTTGTGTATGTGCTGCTCACACCCTCCTCCTTTCTCTTCGCTTTGCTTCAGCTGATTCACCACAACATAGACTGCCAAAAGGTCTAAGGCTAGTTAGCAAAGCTACTGAAGACAAAGGATAAATGCTTTTCCTTTTCCCTTAGCAGCGCTTACACAAGCATGATTGGCAGCTCTAGGGTCCTCCTCCTGGCTCTGATTGGCTGTTTTTGGCCGGGAGCGTTGCATTTCTTCAGACAATAATAGCAGTGGGAGGTGGAAGAGGGGCTATTTTTTTCACAGATTGTTTGTCTCATACCGTCATGACATTGTGAAAACCTACATAAAAAAAAATGATATGTTTTTGTAAAAGTTACATACCGCAGATTTAATCAACATTATCAATATAAATGTGCTCAAGTTAGCTGAAATAAGCTAATTTTCTTTAGTAACCGGAGTTTATTTGCGTTGTGCTAAAGTAGTTTGGACACAATGTCGTCTTTCAAAGAGCGATAACAGAAAAACCATCATGTCACAGACTGACCGCTCCAAGTCCTGTTTCTCAGGAGAATATTACCCAACGGCCGAGCGGCCATGTTGGATACATTTGGTGTTGCTGTTAACTTGGTTCATAAGTATAACTTCACTAACAGAAATGTATCTAAATGTTCCAAGTTATGGGGTAGGAACAGAAAAAATATTACTGAACAGAACAACAACGTACTATGAATCAAAGTTTGATGGCAACACCACCCACCTCAACATTTTGTTGTCATGTGGGAAGTAGAAACACGTTTAACCTGCACAATGAAACGCTGCCTGCAAGAAGGCCAGTCTGAAAGGCTATAAATATAAAAATATAGCCAAACATTATTTACAAGTACAACCAGGAAGAAATAAAAGAATACCGGGGAAGAAGAAATCAAGAGAAGGGGTCTGCATTTTGAAGTCACTTCGCTGCACACGGCGTCTTTCAGGACGTTCACTGACAGATATGTGAACTATTTTTGCTACAGAGCGCATTCTGCGTCATACGAAACTGCTAATACAACCCGGTTACACAAGCAGACAGAGATGTGTGTTGAACAACTACTAGTGTATTTTACTCCGAACATACCGTTCTGTGGACGGAGGTGGTGTCGGCATCATGCTGTGGGGGATGCTTTTGTTCAGCAGGTACAGGCAGACAGCCAATGAGAAGTTGGATGGCGTTAAATACAAAGCAGTCCAGGGAGGAACAAACCATCTTTCACATTGCTGTCAGAAAGATTCAAACTATTTTGGCAAATGAATGTATTGCAGCATATTTTAATTTTTCCCCTTTCAATTTTCCATTATCGATAAAACTGTTTATTTGGGATCACTGGCCTTTACAACCTACAAAAAGCCAAAAAAAATTTCGAAAAGTTCTCAAAGCACACCTTTAAGTTTCTGCGAGCTGAACCGGTATTCTATGGAACACTGCAGAGGCACAATCACTGCTTTGTCTCTCTTAATATCTCGTGGTAACCAAGTTTGTCAACCTTGGTGAGGTATAAAAATCTAGAAGAGCCAGGAAGAGCCTTAAAGACCAACGACTCGCATGAAGTCAACGCCGCTGTTACGGCGTCACATTTTTACCGTGTATTTAAAGACGCGTGGCTTCGTTTTACACTATCTGCAGATGGTGAAGTGATGAGTTGCATTGAACGGTACGTGTCAAAATCAGCTGGGTAAACACATACGGCATGTCCGCTTTCTTTGCAGACCCCTCGGTATTTTTTTTAAGTTTCTGTGCTCCCCCTCCGCTGGCGCACGCGTGCACGCACGCATCATATGGAACAGATGCTTTCCACAGTGTTTCCTGTGTTTCACAGAGAGGCTCATCGCTGCTTGCTCTCCGGAGCCTTTAGGCCATATAATGGTCCGAGCTGTTTATATCAGGACACCAAACAATGGACCTGGATTGTTTTCCTCCCCTCACATCCCCCCTCCCTTTTTTTTTAAATCTCTGCTCATCAGCTGACTGGATGACCAAGATTATAATAGCTCAAGTATTCATTCACTTCATCGTGTGTCTTTTCCCCCTGGTGAACCCGTATGTACAGCGACTCGAGAGGCTGTTTGCAGATAACTCCCATTCTTCTCCCCAGTGAATGAACTTTGTGAACTTTCAGTTCTTTAGCTAGTGTAACATCATAGTTAGCTTGAGGGCGTGTTGGTGACTTTAATTTATAAGGTGTTCAAAGCCGAGGAAACATTCATTATACATATTTCTTTTTCCCCAACAGTAACAAAAATAAATGGTTTATTTGTCGGCTTTAGAGCTTGGTTTTGTCGTTAGTGTTTTTAGCTTTTCATCTCACCCAAACAGTCCTTGTGTTAATGTTGTGGGGGTTATTAAATTTTTAAGGGCAATGAATCATAACATCAACGCTAACCATTTGTTTTTACTGCTGCTTTGGATACGACTTCAAGTCAGCTTGTCACTCTAGTAATGGCTCCACGTGTTGCTATGTTGCAACTTTCTACTTAATTTTTATGCCTGTCATCAAATTTTGTTCTCGTGTACTTAGCCATTGTGTATCTGTTTATTTCTTTTAGTAGTTGAGCATAGGGTTGGGTCCTTATCATAGTAAGTTTCTTACCAGGATAGGCATTTTGGTTTATCATTGGCACGATAAATTAAATACTATTAATGTTTAAAGAACCCCTTTTAGGCTTAGAAGTATGAATAGTGTGAAATAGCGAAAATGATTAAATAACCAGGAGTGATCTACTGCTGGTAAGTGCTGAGTGGGCAAAGTGTTGGGCAAAGTTTCTTACAGTAGACACAAAAGAACTTTAGTTTTCTGTCAACGTAGGTAGAGCAAATTTTGTTCTTGACGTTTCTAATTTGTACCTAAATGGCCAAATGTTCAAAATGGGTTTAATCATTTGGATGGACTACAGTTTACCTCCTTAGCTAACATTTGGTGGCAGTATATGTGTTTTTAGAAGAAGTCATGCAAAAAGTACAGGTAGGTACAGTATACACAGCTATTTAGCTAGTGTGACGGCATATTTATCTCGAGGCCCAGTCTTTGCGATGTCGCCGGTAAGCTCCAGTCGAAAGTATTTGTTTTAGGAAGAATGTTCTAAGAATGTGTATTATGTATATTTCACAGCGTGTATAAATATCACATGTTGTGAAATATGATTCCAACCTGCAACAAATTCGGGCAAAGTAGCATCTAATGTTGTCGTTGCCTTTCATGCGTAGCTGTAAAAATCCTGCTGTGCCTCGTTTGGGGAAGCCCTGAGTGAACAGGCTTCCTAGTGTTCATCATGCAAATAGTTTTCAGTTGGTTTGATGCCCCACAGTTTGTCCAATTACAAGATAAACCATTGACATCTGACAGTTTATGTAAACGAAGTCCACCTGATCAAACACACCTCAGGCTGACATTGTGTTGGACGTCCGTCAAAGATGCAAAGAGGATTAGAAAGCCCCCCCCACCCAACCCCCCTTCGCTCGTCACTTTCACTCAGCCCAAAGCGTTAAGTCGAACCAAGAATAAGCGGATGGGAGGCTTTATCGAGGGTCTGTAAGAGGTTTAGGACCAATCAGCTTAGTTTCGTAGAGTTCGTGTTAACTGGAGGGGCTGCCACTTTTGAAGTACAGTTGTAAGAGCAATGCTGAGCGCCAACAATTGCACAGAGGTGTAGAAGACAGGAGTTTGATTCATTTATCAGTGGTTTTCACTTTTTGGCCTACCTACTTTATGAATTGTGAAGCTTGTTTATACTCTGAGCAACGTTTATAGTCATGATGAATTTGTGACGTGTCTTTGAGCAGGACTGTAGGAAGATACCCGAAACCATCCAGATTTTTTAAAAATATGTAGAAGATACATAAAGCTTTCTAAATAAGGAATAAATGCCAATGATGTAACTCTGAAGATGCACTGGCAGAATTTTGGATTTGATTTTGGTTTTCTCAGTTTGGCAACGCTTTGACCTGCCAGATTTCTTATTGAAAGCTGTAACGGCATATAAAAACAGCTTTTTATTTTAACCTTTCTGATTTGAGCACTCGATATCTATTCATATTAGGAGCAGAAGCAAAATCACAATCTATTTGTGTAAGCATTGGGAGTGACTCGCATTGTTCTAGTAACAAGTAGGGAAACAATCAAAATTTTGAATTGCTGCGTTGCTAGCTGCTATTAGCAATAAAATCCCATCATAATTTCTCTGTTTTATTTGTTAAAGCACAAAAAGAAGCAAGTTTTCAAATAGATATTTTGCATCCACAGGAGCTATACCAAATGGTAATCTTTAGGTTGCTCCACAATAAATCTGACTTCTGAGTATAAAGGAAGCACACTGGTCGTTGCAAAGCATGGTTTTACTCATTTAAAACAAACAAAATGACTACAGACGACTTTTTTTTCAGCATCTTTTTTTAGCAATTATCACAGTTAGTGAGTGTTTTCCCTTCAGAACATAGACACTATGTGGTTGAAAGCTTAAAGTTAAAACATCTTCTTTACTGAATATTTTCCCTCTCTTGCAGCCCTATTGATCTACAGACTAAAGACATAGAGGGGAAAAAAAATCTACTTCCTTGAATTAGCTTCTTATATTTTTCTGCTTCCTGCTTCCAAAACTAATACACATTGAAAGTGGCTAATCAAGTCTTCTTTTCACAACAACTTCCACACTGAAGATCGGATTGTCTGACAGGCTGTCGGGTGACCGGCCAATTTCTTGGTGCATCTCTAATTATTTCCATTCATCTGAAGAGGGTAGCGTCTGCTCACAGAGCTGTTGAAAATGTAACTGTTGTAACATAAAATAAACCACTGCAGACGTAGTATGTGAAAATATGCGAAGGAGAGGTTCCATTCGGTTACTTAAAGAAGACGACCGAATTCCATTTCCTGCAACTTCAACGAAAAATGTTTTCAGGAATGGCTTAGTCGCCTTCCTCTGCAGATCTTTAACCACCCTCGCTGCTTCGGAGGGAATATAGACCCATAACGATCGGTGACTAATTGATCAGAGCGCCCTCACTGCTTTCGCGCCGTGATTGGCCAGTCGGGCATGGCGTGTTATCCGTTAATGCTGCTCCCATATCAACTGACGCACTGGGTTTAAGCAGCGGCTCGAGCCTTGTGCTGGCCGGACATGTGAACATTCCACATAACTGCAGCTGATTGACAGAACGCCGATCAGACTTCCCCTCAGGAGGCGCCCGCGTCAATAGTTGTGAATGAATTCTCTTCACCTCTCCCCTAGCTCCCAACCCCGCACTTCCTGTTTCTCTGAATGAGAGGTAATAAAATTAAAAAGATCAGATAGGACAGACGGATCCTGTCTTCTGACTAGCGTGTGTATTTGTACCAACAAGCAGCAAATTGTCCTTCAGTATAAACAAATCAAATTAAGAACATTTCATCCTTACTTGGTCTAATTAGCAGAAACAAAAACCAAAGACATCAAAGTGTAGACTCATATAAGTCAGAAAACGAGCAAATTCAAACATCTGGAAGCATTACGACAGCTTATTTCTATTTTTATTTTATTTTTTTTGTGCGGCATACATTGCAGTACCTTCGCCACACGAGTGTCATGCAATGCCGTGAGACTGTGAGCATTCAGGACATCTGAAAAACAAACCAATAATGAAATGATCCTGATTGTGAAGTGCCCTTCAGTCACTTCCTGATTGCAGCAAACAGAGCGCATACTGTGTGCAGAGAGGGGTGTGTGTGTGTGTGTGTGTGTGGTGCTGTTGATCATGCAGAGGCGTGGCGAGTCATTCTTTATCACAGGAAGTATAGCCACCCTTATCACACATGGCTGGACTGCCCTCACCGGCCCATTTATCTGGCACACATGAGTTGGATTCCACACCTCTCCAAGCCGGCTTCCAAGCCCCGTTTACTGTTTTATTACGGCCCTCTTGCACAAAGGGGGGATTCTCAGGGTCCATTTAACTCTGGAGCACATTCAATAGCCTGTTTGTTGTGTATAAATATAAAGTGGGCATGGTGAAAGAGTTATAAAGCAGCTCTAATTGGTTTTGTGCCATGCTTCAAGTGCAGTCGTGCTCTGTAAAATTTTAAAAGTGGTCTCGATTAGCTTTTCTTTAGCCTCTGCCTGCTGTTTTTATTTTTTTTAAACTAATTTTACATCCAATACTTTCCGTCTCGTATGAGGAGGACAAAGGAAGAGTCGAGCTCCAAACTTGATAGTGCAAATCTATCGTATTTGTCTTTAAGCAAAAAGAGGGGGAAAGCTGTTGAATCTATAATAAACAACTTGTTAGTGCAAGTCAAACTTATGGATCAAAGTTAGGTTAGCTTTAGTATTTTTGTAGGTCAAATGAGAGAAATTGAAGCAAAGTAATTCCTACTGAAGACTGCCAGCAAACAGCTAACAATGAAAGCTAACAAATACCAAACTCTGGTTCGACCATACCGATTATTAGGAGTCAGGTTTCTCATTAGGAACTAATATTAAATTGTATGTGTGTGTTTATGTGTGTCAGAGAGACTTATTGTTTGATTTGCAGTATAAGTGGAATTGCAACAAATACATAACGGCTGGCGATTGGACGTACGTGAGCCTTTTTAGGACACGGTTGCCTGACACACCCTGCACTTTTGTCCTGCTGGCTTACAATAAATTACAAAAGGCCATGATTCACAGATTTGCCGCTGTTATCTGCGAGGCGGTGAGCTCCCCTCTTATCGCCCGTCCGAACTGAGTCACGACCACTCACATTTGGTCGTGAAGTAAAATTCACAGCCACTTTACTGCTGGGTTAAAAGTGATCAACCAAGATGTTTTTTATGCTGGAATCTGTATGAATGGACTACTGCAGTGCATCGGTCGTCTTCTTTCAGAGGGGCTGTCGACCCTTTTTTTTTTTTTTTTCCCAGCATCAGCGCTTCATGCAACATTGACATGGACAGAATTAGATTCACAGTTCCTAAATGTTAGTGTGAGTGCATCTGTGCCAAGATGTTTAGTCTCCTCCAAGGGTATTAAAGCAGCGCTCTGCTGCTGGTTGTGGCTGTCTGTGTGTTCCAACCACAGATTACAGGGCCTGTCGGCAGACGGGGCCCTAGACATGGGTCACAAGACGGACCAAAATGTGACGAGTTCATCTCAGAGAGCTGATAGCCTGGATCGTGTATCTGAATGCACATGTGTCTATTTATTGCAGAATTTGGTGTTTATTTCTGTATGCGGATGGCTTGGATGTTGTCGCGCTATATCTGGATTCGTCATGTGTGTTTGAGTCATGTAAAGGCAACAGTATGGATTTCCAAATGTAAACATTTTCTATAGCAGTTTTACGGAGCCAAAAATAACGAATGAATGACTTGAAGTTCAAAGTAATCGCGTCTTGATTTACTTTAATGTACAGAACAAGCTGGTTTAATAAAATTTTACTGCAGTCAAATTGCCATCCCGACATTTTGAACATTCATTAAAAAAGTGCCAGAGTATTCTAGAGTTTTCTTAAGTTGTAAAGAACGTTACGTTGCCTCTCCTCTAACTGCCACTGCACACTGCCTGCCAGCTGGCTGAAGGAAGTATCTATACTTTTTTCTTACTTACAAGAAAGTCTTATTCACTAGCTGCATTTCCATTAGCCATATACTGTAACTGTGCAAAGTGGAATTACAAAAAAAAGCAACTTAATGGAAAAATGCCAGTTTAAAAAAACCCTCCCTTTTTTAATGTATATATTTTTGGCACTAGTGGCCTCCATCTATCCATCCATCCGTCCGTCCGTCCATTTTCTTTATACCCTTGTCCCCAGTGGGGTCAGGAGGGGTGCTGGTGTCTATCTCCAGCTAACTTTCCGGGCAAGAGGCATGGTCACCCTGGACAGGTCGCCAGTCTATCGCAGGCACTAGAGGCCTTTATTCAACAATACTTCGACAGGAAGGACACAAAGAGAATTGTGGAAAGACACGCGGGAACGATACCGAGCCGAGGACGGGACTCTAAGTCTGTAGCTCTGTAGTGTATACGGGGCACACGCTTCGACCACCTCACCACGCGACTCCCCAAAACTCACCTGAGGATGAGACGGTTTCTCGGCTGTATCAAATTTAGTGTGTTATTTTGCTAAACTGTAATAGAAACACTTTATTTTTCATCACACGAGTCACGTGATCAACAACCAGATGACGAAGACAGAAGTAGTTGGTTAATGTTGTCTTACAGTGTGATTTTAATTGTGTTTCTTTTTTACTGAAAACACCACAATTGTGAAATTAACACTGTAGCTGGTAAACAGCTAACTTAGGTAGCTTAGCAAACTAGTATCAGAATGCTATCCTGTTTACTCCATGAAGAGTTGAAGGGGTAAAAGGTGTGATAATCTGTGCAGTAATGACTTAAAAGTGCCTTATTTTTTGGTTAGGTCTCATTTTAGACGAAGTGTTTCAATAAATGTGTTGAACTCCAGTCAGAACCCTTGTTCTTTTTCTAATTTAAATAAAAGCAAGTGTAAGTCTTATTTTGTAGAAGTTCTTAGGCAAGAACAAAAATTTACTTGTATTTTTTTCTTGTCACTGCTTATGCAAAAAATTGCATTTCTGCTGTGTAGCTTTTCAGTCATCGTGCTAGCTAGCACAATTATTTATAAACCTCTTTTCTAGCAGTTAATGGATAAATTGTTGCTCAAGCAGAAGAACACATCATCGTTCTCATTCTGCAGTACTAGAAGTGATCTCACCAGTCCCATGTAGTCGGCATATAATGACGTAGTCTGTGTGGGAGTGCTCTAATGTTGGTTGGTGAGCTCTGGTTCAGTGATAATTACTAGGGAAGACTGGTTTTGGGGTGTTTGGACTCATTTAGCTGCATGTAGGCCAACTAATTCTGGCAGCAGAACAAGCATATGTGCCTTGTTCAGATTTGGCCTCCACATGTGGAAAATGAGCTCTATGTTTGGGGTGTTATTCATTCTATAGCTGGATTGAGGTGTTTATTTTGGTGGTTTTATTTGAGGCGTATAGTGATAATCCATCGTAGTCGCGTGGAACAAGGCTATTTATTCCTTTGATAGAAATAGGATGAATTTTCTCTGTATTGCTTTTTTATTATTTTTGGTATGCTACAAAGGTTGCATAAATGCTCTATTTGCCACCAAAGTAGCCTCAATCTACTGCAACCTTAAAATACATGGGAAGATATTTTAGCCAAAGAATAGAATAGAATAGAATTGAATAGAATTCAACTTTATTGTCATTGCACTGTCACAAGTACAAGCAACGAAATGCGATTTACATCTATCCAGAAGTGCTATACATGATATAGATGTTTATTTGAAGGTGAACCAAATAGCAATAATGGTGTGGAGCTAAAACAGTCCGTGGTGTGTGTGTGTGTGTGTGTGTGTGAGTAACAGTCCATGTGTTGTGATTTGTGTCAGGAGGCATTCAGCTGTAGGAAAGAAGCTGTTCCGGTGCCTGGTGGTTCTAGTCTGTAGGCTTCTGTAACACCTCCCAGAGGGCAGGAGGGAAAAAAGTGTATGTGCCGGGTGATTGATGTCCTTGATGATTTTCCCAGCCCTTTTCAGACACCGCTTCCTGTAGATGTCTTTAATGGCAGGAAGCGGTGCGCCGGCGATGTGTTGGGCTGTTTTCACCACCCTCTGTAGCGCTTTCCAGTCGGAGGAAGAGCAGTTCCCGTACCAAACTGTAATACAGTTTGTGAGGATGCTCTCAATGGTGCAGCGGTAGAAGTTCGTGATGATGTCTGAGGATAGGTGGTTCTTCCTCAGGGTCCTCATGAAGAAGAGGTGCTGATGTGCCTTCTTAATGAGTTTGGAGCAGCTGGTCGTCCAGGTCAGGTCCTTGGAGATGTGGACTCCCAGGAACTTAAAGGTGTCCACGCGCTCCACCGCTGTCCCCTTGATGTGGATGGGTGGGTGTA
>CAEGAG010071574.1:0-10464 GCA_903067065.1 Brachyrhaphis terrabensis | reverse complement strand
TATATATATATATATATATCTATATATCGCAACTTAGAATAATTCTATCAAGGGAAAACCCATCACCCTGGTATCTAAGACATTCCTTAAAACTATTATATTAAGTTGTTCAAAAATATTTTTTATATTATATAATATTATATTATATAATATAATATTATATTATATTAAAAATGAAATATGACTGTTCTGGAGACAGTTTGAGGTTGTCCATTCCAGACAACTCTGAGTAAATAAACGACATCTCGTTTCTTTTTGAAATCTATCTCTTTGATTTCTTTTTCTTTTAGTGACTTTGTGGTTATCTCCCATAATAAGTAACTCACAGATATATAGGAAAAAATTAGTCCACATTTATAAATTTGTTTCATTTGCAAAGAATGTTAAAGCCACATGAGTAAGTTTATAGTGGCAGAGCAAGGACTCTGTACATTTACTACACTGCACTTCAGTGACTTTTGTCTACAGGTGTATGGATTGGTAAACAAATCATTCTCAAATTATGCCGGGATGGCTCATTTTCTTATTGAGTCCCAGGTGCCGTTATTTTAATCATTACCTAATTGTCTGGCTGCTCTATCGACAGGACGCAGGCCTCCCACTCTGATTCTGCTGACACTGGCAAGGCCTCCAAGATCTGGGTTAACCTTTCGATGTCCATTGACGCTCCGCTGGCTGATGATGATTGATCGAGGTGGCCCTCGCTGTTAGATAATACCTAATCAGCGTTCGGAGTAATTTGTGTAAATGAGACCTCATTATTGATGGTGGGCAACTTTAGGAGCTTTCATGCACACTGAATCTAAACAGGGATTGGATCAGCAATAAAACTTTTGCTTTGTGCCTGCTGTGCCTGCTGCACCTCCTGCGTCAGATTGAGGGCAGGTCGGCCTGTTGAACTGTTGAATGGGTTATAAGTGGGATAAGATGAGTTGATGGAGTGCACACAGAGAATGAGAATATAATGCACACTCTGTAGTAGACCTACATCCAATAGTCTATTTCTTCTTACAGTTGCATTTTGCACAATACTACAATATGGTGATTTGACAAAAATACGTTCTCCTTCCTGGCATTTTGCTTTTCCATTTGCAATAAATGTTTTTTTTTTCTTATCTTAATTTTGCAATCTGTGATGTAACTTTTGTTTCCATAAAAAAAATAAAAATACTGTCAGAAACATTTCTGTCAGCAATGGAGTCAAAAATACGTCCATACTGGGCATTAAAATGATAATGGAGCAAGTGGGTGCTTGACAAGGCAGCTCTCACAGAGATTATTATGAAAAGCAACTGTTATCTTCAGCTCTTTACAAATTTCATCTGAGACATCTGGAAAGGGACGGACAAAAGTCAGCATCTGGACTCTGGAAAATGGATAATGAGCATTTGAATATAAACCAATATAATCAAGTCTTCCATTTGTGATTATATTTTGATAAAAGAAAAAACATCAGTTCTCTCTATTAGTGTATAAACCTCATATTTAAGCATTAACTAATGGCCATTGTATTTTAGAATAAAAGTGAAGGTGCTGCTACTTTTGAATTGTTAATGTTGGACGATAGACGTCTGCCCCAAGGATATGGCTTGACTCCACCAGATGAAGCTCTACTCCGTCTACATCCACTCCCAGCCCAGGAACCAGCCTCTGACATGACAACATCAGGTCTTGATGATGATTGATCATGTTGTGTTCTTCATTACTTTAAACCCAATCAGCGCTCTGTGTAATTTGAGTAATGATAGCTCATTATTGCAGAGTTTAAGGACTCCCTTTATTTTACGCTACCAGTGGACCCTTTGGGATAGCATTATAGGATCAATGATTTTCCTTCCCTTTGCATAGAAAAAGTCAGCCTGGGAATCCTGTTTTAACTGTGAAGTTCAAATGAATGGCCATGTGAAGATGGCTTGTTAATTGTAAAAATAAAAAAAAGATACTTGTGAAACTTTGAAGCTTGAAAATCTGTGATCATGAAAATAAATGATCTACTTTGAGGAAATGATAGATCAGAGGGATGTCACATTGTTTGTGGAAATCTTCTGCTTGATTTGATCAGCACATAACTAATGAAATAAATTAGTGAAGACATAAAAAACGATAAAAATGCTTGTCTTCCCTATGTAAATTAGGTACAATTAAGGTAAAAAAAAAACAAAAAACTATTAAAAATCAGTGAAACGGGCTGTTTTCTTTTAGTCTTGATGAGTAATTAAATTTGGATTTCAATTATAGTCATTATACTCCAGCTGTACTTGCTTAGTTTAATTCAATCCATCTAGATTCATTTTTAACCAAAACATTTTTTTTATATTCTTCTTCTCTGTTGGCTTTTCCCTTCTGGGGTCACCACAGTGAATCATCTGTCTTTATTTAGTCCTGTCCTTTGCAACTTCCAGCCTCATAGTGACGCTTCAGCTCCTCTTTCATCTGATCCATGTAGCTCCTTTTTGGACTTTCTGTTGGCCTCCTACCTGATGGCTCCAACTTCAGCTTTCTTCTACTGATACAATTGTTGTCTCGCCAATGAACATGTCTAAATCATCTCTGGCTTCTCTGACTTTACAAAAATTCAAAACACCTAAAATGGGCTGTCCCTCTGATGTACTCATTCCTGATGCTACCAATCCACATCACTCCCAAACAGCACCCCAACATTTTGGACTCTGCAGCTTCCAGTTCTGCCTCCTCTCTCTCAGCCATTAGCACTGTTTCTAAAGTTTACAGCATTGCTGGTCTCACTTCTGTCTTATACAACTTTTCTATCGTTTTTGCTGATACATTTTTATCACACATTACACCATGCACTTTTCTCTGTCCATTTCAGCCTGCTTGCACACACTTCCTCATCTCTATTTCCCCCTCTCTATTGCTCTTTACTGTTAACCGTAAGTATTTAACATTTTCTGTCTTTTTTACTTCTTATCCCGTAATGTCACCCTTGCACTCATGATCCTCTCATTTACACATGTGTACTCTGTATTGCTGGGACCAATGTTCATTGCTACCTTTTCCAGTACATACCTCCACCTTTTTGGCTTTTCCTGTACATTCATCTTTAGGATATTGTACCAGCACTTGTTTTTCCAGGAAAATCTTGGACGGTTGAATTCCAGGTTCACTAAAACTGGCTGTTGTGAATTTAGGAAGATTGAACACTGAAGCTGAAATAAAACAAGCTTTAATAAAGTATTGCTTTATTCAGTTGGATTATTGCAGTTTTTGA
Organism: Brachyrhaphis terrabensis; assembly: GCA_903067065.1. Classification (NCBI taxonomy): domain Eukaryota; kingdom Metazoa; phylum Chordata; class Actinopteri; order Cyprinodontiformes; family Poeciliidae; genus Brachyrhaphis; species Brachyrhaphis terrabensis. Next base: position 7,235 of record CAEGAG010071574.1, on the reverse strand, counting down.
TTCTCTATTTTTGTAAATGTTCACCTGAATTACACAGGGTGCATGTCATAATATGTGGAAAATGTTTTAAAATGATTTATCAGTCTCAATTTTCATGTCACAAAAAACAAACATAATTGTGGTGTGTACACTTTTGACAGCTTCTGATTATATTACAATCTTAAAATCAGCTTGCAGATGAATGATAACTATAGCTGCAGCAGCATATAAACCTCCCTCAAAATGGAGTTATTTATGAGATAGATTCTGATCATGCAGTTGTAGATGGGAAATTCAAGGCGATTTGACCTTTATAATAACACCGTACAGATGTTTAGCAAAACAATCGCATTTCCAATTTCAGTCTATACCCACAATCAATCATATAGTTCCAAAGATGGAACACTGCAATAAAGGCACAAGCAAAAGCATTAATGAGCCTTTCCAGCGCTGACAGACGCAGATGCTGGAAGAGGACCAAACAAGGGAATTGTAAAGAAAGGTCATGCCACAACTTCACACAGTCCTGATCAGAATCAATATAAAATTTGGAGACAGAATATCAGCAATCCTCCAGGAATCAGCAGAAGCTGGGGTGATTAATCATGCTAACACTTTATTATTACTCATGTCTCTCTTAAGGTCGCAGTAGGTGCACATGACGATTTGTCAACAGATCTCAAAACAAAAGTTGCCCCCCAAAAATAGAGAACTACTTCTGTGTCACGTTCGCTTAAAGGGTTGCTGTTTTCTTGGATGAGACCACAATGACCCCCACAATCAAACACTGTTACAGAATTTGCTGCATAAAAGAATGTGAGAAACATGAAAGAATCCACACCAGTGCAGTCTGTAACAATTCTTATTTGCAGCCTTGACAATGTTGATCCTGTGAGGCACTAATGCCCCAAATTAGAGCAGATGAATGGGCCACTCTGCCGGTCATGACAGGGATTCACCAGCCATCTAGTCTCTCCCTTTTCATCTTGCTCCCTTTGGTGGCTTCCTGGTCCAAATGTTGTACCCTTTCTTCTGGTCTCAATTTCTGCTCATCAAAAGATAGGTGAACATATATGTCCGAATCCTGTGGCCTCAGCCGTAACATACTTTGTCATTAGAGCTCAAATGGAGGGCTTTCACTACAAAAACACACAGGCGCTCAAACGCGCACTGACTCAGATACAGGAAAATACACAGACAGATTTAAGCAGGTCTGCACACCCCCACCTGCACAAAACACACACGCACACACACACCCTCAGGTATTTGATGTTCTTTATGTTTGAAGCCAAATTCTTGTTATCACTGGGAGCTATATGCCGTGCTCCATTTCCAAGGTTTTTGAGGAGAGTCCAAGGCTTTCATCTGAGAGCCATCGTCTGCGCTGGAGCCAACAGTCTTAGAAGCAGTGACATACTGACTGATAGTTAACATTTCAAAACCCTCACTTTATATTAATACATGACAGGTAACAGTGAAATACCAGGTGAGCAAAAGCCACACACAGGCACTCAAACATGACAAAGACATAAAGATGCGCACCCTCCCCTCTCCCATACACACAAAGACCAACGTGAATCTGACCACCCATGTCTATCCTTGCTAAATGTGTTTAAATATAAACATTTTATTATGTTTTGCTGCTCCATAAAGGTAAGTCCTCCTCCATTCAAGCTCTTTGGCAAACAGCTTACAGTCACAATGGGTAGAAGTTAGCCATTAACCCTTGCTGTTTCCATTTCCTGCTTTGTATCAGAGGAAATTTCAGACTTTAAGCAGTTGATGGAAATTGATAAACTTCATACAGGAACGGGTTGCATCCAAGCATAATATTTCATCCCACAGAAACACAACCATTTCTCCCAATTAAACTTCTACTTTTTTAACAGATTACTGGCTTTGATTACAGCCATACAGCCATTTGACCATACAAATAAACTGGAGAATGAAGTTCTGCTAATAGGTGACCTCTCCTTTGGTTTCTGCAATTTTTGCAGCCTTTCTAAGAGGCCAGGTAGTAAAAAACACTCTAATGCATTTGTGTTTAAAAACAAAAGGCAAAAAAAGGACCTAAAATCAGATTTGGTGTTTCATGGGTTTAAACTGATTAGGGTAGTACCACGTTTATATCTTAATTTTCAGCATACTTCAGAATGATGGCAGCAAGGTTAAAAAGCAGTGAGAAAGCCATTTGAAACCCCTCTTAACCTATGTGCAGCAAAGAATCAAAGGTAAAGGACTACTAAAGCTCAAAGCTGCATCTTTTCATCTTCAGACACTTTGCATCATTTGCAGCAACAACAATGACTAAACATGAGCCTTTTTACTTTATAATGCCCTATAATGGTGCTTGTAAAATATGCACAGAAAGAAATGGAGAGCGAAAGGACAGAGTGTAGGTTGAGGGTGTACTTAACTCTTTTGTTTTAAAAATGTTCACTTCCCTTTTGAACACATATTTGATTTACAGTTTGGCAGAATTTCAATGCACTTTGGCCCTCCATTTTCAGCTATGGAGGAGTTAGTTGACACTCTCGCTTCAGAAGTCCAGCCGAATGCAGAGAGAATCCCCAGAGAATCGTTCATTCATTCAGCATTCCCATCAGCCCATTAGACTCACCATCAGCCAGTGTAACTGCTTCCTGTTTCTCCAAGACACCTTTTTCATCCTCACTTTAATTCAGTTGTTTTTGAAACTTCCAGTGGAAAGAGGTGGTAGATTACTTTACTGGGAGGATTCTCGTACATTTAACAAACGGAAACTGAACCAAATATGGTGAGAGTAATGGTGCATTCATTCATGCATTCAAAGTGGAGCTTTACTGGAAGCTCATGCCACAAAAAATGTGATTCAATAAGCAAAACGGTTGTAAAAGTGAATCTCAATCTACAGTTGAAGAACTTTATTGCAAAAATTTGGTTTTGAATATGAAAATATTAAATAAACACGAACAGCAATATTAAATATTTTCATGTCTTTTCATACACCTAAATATATATTAAAATACATATGTTTCATAAACTTAAAATGTAGAACCCAGTAAGATATATGAAAAATTTAGGCAAGTTTTAGGTTTTCCTCACATCATTATTTTTATAGTAAAAAAATAGCCCAATAATCATTGACCCAATTACAAGAAATTATGTTGTCATTCTTACTGGTCCAATTTCATAACTAATCATACCGATAACATGTTTGGTAGTGTGGATATTGATCAACCCAGCCATTGCTTTGACATGCCATTCAAAGCGTTTGAGGACGTCCATAATGATAATGATGGTAGCAACAACCCAGTCTTCAAGAAGCCATTTGGACTCAAGTCCACTGGCGAAGCTCTTGACGAAACATGAAAATTTGCCAGAGGCAATACAAGGGCTGAAGCGATTAAATATCTCATAATAAGAATGATGGCACTTCATGACCAGCTCTCCACTCTCATTGAAGACAGGGGTTGTTTTCAGCTCATTAGCCATTTGGAGCCGTGGTTTATTATACCAAGCTGTCGCTACTTTTCTGATGTAAATCTTCCAAAAACGTATGATTCGCCAAATGCATTCATACTTTGATTTGACAGCAATGTTAATGACATAAGCTTCTTCTTCTACTAATTATTTCTGGCAGGCTGTAGATTGATTTACCATAATGCTGCCACCCACTGGTCTTACTCACATAGGTTTCACCATGGATGTAAGGGTTATAAATATCAATTTTCATACATTAGTAATATAAACAAATTTTCATAGAATCTAACTTGAGTCAGAGCATTTTCTATTTGAACTCATTGCATTTTTTTTTTATTTTGCATTTATTTTCACTTCCTAATCAATGCTAGAAGCCTTGTTTTTTACATCAGTAAGTAATGAACCTTATTTAGATGTCCACTTGAGATTTATTTATTTTTGGAAATGTTGGTTTAATATTTGGTTTTCATTTCAAAATTTGATATATTTTAAGGAGTCAATTTATTTCTTGTCACAACCTTACATTTTTCTCACTAGCCCTTCTTATTTCCATGTACGTTGTCAGTCTTTGGAATGAGAAAACTATTGGTTATCATCATTGGCTAAAAAAAAAGATTGCTAATAAAATAACTAATAAATCCCTAATAAAAACAATTACAAAGTCGACTTTTGTAAATTTATGGCAAAATAAAATCTGAAATGCATTCCTACTCAACCCCTGGCATTTCTACTCAACCCCTGAGTGAATCTGCTGTTTATTATAATCAGAGCTTCAAGACCTTTGGATATACATCTGTTTCTCATAACTAAAAACGTTTTTTTTTGTTGTTTTTTTCCAACTTTTGTTTTGAAGTTTTGGATTGTAAGATGACATAATGTGATAGGTATTGTGCCAGGTACTAGTTATAATACTCTACAAGTGTACATCATGCATGAGATGCATATAAAAACTGACAGATGATTGCTTTAACAGTAAAAATACACACTGGACACATTAGCAACCCCAAAGTATAGAAGGCAAAAAAAAAAAGAGAGAGAGTGTGGAAGCGTTTTCATGCAGGTAGAGCATAAATTATGTCCGATTGTGCAAGCTCGATGCCACCGTTGAACAGCTAGTCAATGGAGAGGGCAGGGAAAAGCAATGGAGCGATGTAATGTGTAATCTTACTACTCAATGGGCTGTGCCCGGCAACGGGCCTCTGAATGCTGGAAGTGTCAGAGAGATAAATAGCAGAGTGTCCCCCTCGAAAAACATGATTAATACCCCGCCTGGTGACGCTGCTGAAGATGAAGTGGGAGCAGCTGGCTCAGGCAGCGTAGGCACGCAGGGAGAGGTGGAAGAGGGTGGGGATGGGGGGGATGGGTGGACTGGGTGGTTGGTGGGATGGGGAGTGAGAGCAGCGGAGCAGAGAGGGCAAAAGAGTAGGACACACTGGCAGGTAAGGGAAAGACAGGCAAGGCAAGGGCAATCTGGGCCATCACAGGCACAGGCACCCCTAACTCTGTTCATCTCCACATGATGGCAGCTTGATCTCTTTTTCTTTCAGCTTTTGAATTAAGGTTTAGTGGATCGATCTTCATCTATTTACTGCTGTATCACTTTCTTTAACATACCTTAAAGAAAATCAAATCTGCAAATTATTTAATCTTAGTTTAATTAATCATCGCAATAGCTTTGCCATTTATGACGTCAGGAATAGAACTACAAGGCCTATTAACACAGTCTGTGAATGTACTGCCCATTTAAATTTCCATAGCCTCTCAAATAGTCACTTATTTTTGAAAATTATAAGTCTACTTATCTATTAGCCCATTAATAGCTATGTCACAGTGTTCCCTTCAGAGAAGAGCCTGTCTTCTCTGAAGTGGATTAACTTGACAGTCTCAAAGCACAATTCCGACCACATGAAGTTATTGGGTTTATTCTGTTGTGTAAGTAAACATGTCGAGGGGAGGGCTACTTTTTCATGGTTCAGGGGCCCCCAATCCTCCCCTCACACAATTAACTTTTCCAGTGTAATGAGATGATTGATATGCTGGAAGTGTGTGCTTTAAGGAGATATTAATCATTCCCTCTGGTAATTTTAATCATGCGTTCCATCATCCCCAGCTGCTGAGGATCACCTTCCTCGCAAACAAAGGGCGGCCACGCCACTTGCATAGTCATTCTGTTCTAGTTTAACTTTATTTTATGCTGGTTCCTCCCATCTGTTCGCACAAGCCTCCGCAGCCCACGTTGCACGTTGACAAGCTGGGTAAGCAGTGTGTGGGCGGGTGATTGTGCGAGTGTGTCTGTGAGTCGGGGTGTACACGCGTGCACGCGTGTGTGTGTGCAAACTTTAGAAACATAGGCATCTTTGAAATGGTGAATCTAATCCTCCAGGTCCGTGACTGGTTGGTACATCGCCACCAGCCACCTCCACTAACATGCAAACGGAGGACACGCAGGCACACGCACAGCCTCCAATCATTTCGACACACACATACTGGCGCACACACAGAGACATACACAAGCGCATATACCACATGGTGTGGGCAATATGTCAGAGCAAAGCATAATTTGGCATTTGAACCAGTCACTATTATTGGAAGTCTGAAAAAAAGTGCTGCAGGGAAGATTTATTTAGATGACAAACAACTTGGAAACTCTCTTCCTCTCCCCTGACTGCCTTGAAAGTCAAAGAGACATAATATTCCCAAAACGCTGATTAGTTCATGTTGAGTGCCTCTGTTGTGTTGTACTGTACATCTGCATTGTTGTTCCATGTTTTTACCTAAGGCTATGCGAGATTTGAAAGGGTATTCCAAAATGACTGGTATTTCTGCAAAGATTTTTACTCTTGGGGTCTGCTGGTTAACTTTCAGGCATGCCTTCAAACACTGAACATATCAAATTGCAGAGAACCAAAAACAAGCAACAACTTACTTTGAATGTTAATGTTTGGCCTTCCTAGGATGCAGAATAGAAAAATAAAATCTAAAGAATATGCAAAAATATTCTCACACCCCCTGAAGATTTTCACAATTTATTGTGATACATTCACAAACTTTTATTTATTTTAATGTTATTTTATGTAAAAGAGCATCAAAAAGCAACATATAATTGGAAAACAATTAGCCATGCAGTCTAAAAATCTACTTTTTGTAGAAGAGAAGCAAGAAGAAAGATGCTGCTAAAAAAGTCCTAAAAAGACCTGTTTGCAAAATGTCAAAAATTAACAAACAAAACATACAGAACAAAATTCTGTATATCACTATAGATTTCAAACATTAAGTTCTCACACATTTGGCTTAATAAAAAAAGACTTATTTAGTTTTTGGATCAGTTGCTTGCTATCTTCTTGTTCCAGATTTTGTTTTTAGCTTGCTCTCGAAAACAAGAATGGAGCATGGGTCCTTCTTTGTTCGAAAACACAAATTTAACAACAAGGGCTGCCAGAGCCAGTTTTTGAGTAAAAGTCTCTGGATGTTTGTTGTCCTATTAACTGTGAAATAAAAATGAAATAAAGACTTTATTTAATAACATATGGACACATTGTGATGACTGTCTCTTATATAAAATAAAATTAAGGATTTTTTGTTTGTTTGCTTGTTTGTTTGTGAAAATATTATACCTCAACAAAGAAAGTATCCACCTGCATCAGCCTCCTGTGTTCACTGGACAAATTTGTAAAATTCTTGAATTGCAGTTGTGGGTCACACAAAATGACTAACCTCCACCCGCCAGAAGCTTATGCACAATTGTTTTACATTCCCAAATGCCAATGGTCACAAAAATAGTATACTAACTCCCA
>CAEGAG010071568.1:0-86871 GCA_903067065.1 Brachyrhaphis terrabensis | reverse complement strand
ATGTAACAAGGTTGCCAGCCAGCCTCCAGGAAAGACTATATCTCTAGGCTGCTTCCTTTCTTTCTTCAAAATAAGAGCTTCATGCATAGAAGGCTTGATTTTCTTTATATTGATTAACTGGATAGCTCTTTTAGGGACAGACTTGACTTTGAAGAAATATGATATCACAGATGCTAGCATTACATAATTATCTGTCAAATTGACTTTTTATGCACATGTGTTAAATACCCATCAATCAAATTTTGTTTGTATAACACATTTCAGCAGCAAGGCATTTCAAAGTGCTTTACATCATAACAAACACAAAAACACAAAGTCATGCAACATAGAATCAACAATCAAAACATGACATTAAGTCGAGTGCCATCGTTAAATTTGTAATTTGTAATCAAATACAACTCATGTATGTTATGGCATTAATGTGGACCAAAAAAAAAAAAACAATGACAACAATCCAAGCTGAAATGTCAATAATGAGTATGCAGACCATGTGTACTCAGCTATCGCAAGATATAGTCGGTTTAATAGAAAGCCATTCAGTAATTGCACATAAACAGAATTTAGGTCAGTGTGCCTGACCTAAATACTGGCTCAACATGAAAAAAGAAAAGAAAACTAATTTAACAATCTCCTGGATATCTTATGGAACATAACTTTCATGACTAATTTTTTTTCAGACTGTGGTATTTTGAGATCCTTTTTTTTTCTCTGACAGCATTTTGACCTTTGTGTTTAAGCAAGTCCCAAAATAAAAATACGAAACTTACCTGCCGTGTTATTTTATGCTGCATCGACTCCACTCTGCCCTGCGCACCTTACGCTGATCACCTGCATCTTCTTTATCTCGTTAACTCTCCGCATAGAAAACACACAGCTTTGCTTCACTGAGCTTTCAACTTGGCTTTCAAGCCTCACCAGTGCAACACAGATCGTATGCAGGCCATGTTGACAAAATCAATGAGGTAGAAAATAAATGGGGACAAAACTGAAGAAAGGACACTTGTGAAGTGGAAATTAAATGGGAGCAAATTTAGATATACGTATGTATTCCAGTAAAGAAAAAAATTATACAGCTAGATAATTATAGATAATAGATTCTAACTGCAAAATTTTAAAATATATTCATAAAGGTTAAGAGTTCAACAATCAACAAGGCTCTCTCACACCTTTAACAATCTCAGTACTAAAAAATGATTCTACATTTGTGCTGTTCACATTTACGTTTTGCCACTTCTGTTTTATGCAATGTACAATAATCTGACTTGTAGACCTTTTGATCTTTGACATTTTATTGAAATCTTTATAAACAAACGAGCTGGGGCGGCGGGGAGAATTCAGCACAAAGCATTACCAACTCACTCATGAAAAGGAGTTCTCTTGTTTCTTAGGATCTGGAAGGATCTCTGAGTTTTTGCATCATTTTCAATCACTGACCTACTTCTGGACATGATCATAAAAACTATAAATATTTGACAAGTATGGAATTTAAGGCAATTCTTTAAGTCCATGTGTGCACATTATTTTAGTGCTTTTCTATATCAAAACGGTGGAGCCATTTAAGCAGTAAACATTTGCATTTGACATAGTTTTACAAGATTAAAGAAATGGACCATTGTAAGTCCGTTTACATTCCACTTTACGGAACGCTTTTTTGCCAAAAGCGGTTGACCTATATTACAAGCCACGCTAAACAAAAACAACAATATAATCTATTGATATCTGATACCTGTTGTCCTGAGCAGAATGAGGTTTATAGGCTAAGAGGTTTTTGGACAGCGGGGACAGATTTCTTGGTGATTCAGAGAGTCTAGAGCCAAGGTAAACTGTGTCATGTTTCGTGCCTGCATACAGTAAGTGTGTCTGTGTGTGAAGCTTCGTTTTCGCATGTGTTCGTGCCCAGAATCGTGCCTTTTTTTTTGGCTCGTGTGGGTGTGTGGGAATATGGGCGTGTGAGTTGCTCCGTGATGGGCGGAAAAAATGTGTATTTCAAGAACGCCTCATGCATGTGTGCCTGTGTATGTTATATGGCTGTGTGGGCAGTTAGGATTACTCAAAGACAGCACCATATTGAGGAGAAACATATTGTTGGCAGGAAGGCTAAAGAAATAGGTTCCAGTTAGTTTTTCTCTCTGAGCAGAAATTCATTCAAAGGCAATGTGTTCTTTTATATTTTAGGTTTTTATATAAAGAGACACAGAATAGACTTGCTGAACCAACAAAGTTACTCATCAAACATTGAATAAAATACACCCGAGCTGATATTAAAAGTTAAATACAGCCCCTCTTACCTCGTTACTACTTTATTTTGACTACTGGATGTTTGGTTTTTTTTACTGAAAGTGGATTTATTGAATGTTGAGCTGAATTAAATAAAAGAACAGACTAGACGGTGGAAAGAGGAGACAGAATGAAATTAAATCTCAGAAAAACGGCAGTGTTCTTGCTGAGCTTCAGCTCAGTGAGCTGGAACACAGCCTGGACCTGTAGGAAATTGTACAACGAGTCGGTTCAAAGATCTCAAAGGTCTGATGAGCGTGTGGATGTGCAAAGTCCAAAAAAACCTTATAAACCAACAGTGAACCTTTAGGGTACATTCTAAAATGTACTGTTTGGGGAAAAAACTGAGTATTGTGTTCTTCCATTTAGCTCTGCATTGACGGCAAGAGGCTTAATTCAGGACAAATTACAAGGAAGAAGGAAGGAGGTAGTTGGTATTGGTTCGGCACTGGTAATACAGCATTTTTGGCAGGAGGGTCAGAGGGCATGAAGACAGTAAAAAAAAAAAATTTTTACAAAACACAGGAATAATCCATGTTTAAAGTTGTGTAAACAGGACTTAGTGGTTTTAGGTTCTGTTAGAAAGGAAATGATTTAAAAAAACACAATCCTCCATACCTGCAACCCCTCTTCTAATTGATCAATGTCTTGTTTTAATGTTGCATGACATACAAAAGCTAGAAAGTTTTTTTCTTGCCCTAATTAGTGCGGGAAAATGGAAAATGACTCTTACTCTTACATGAAGTAAAACTTTTGTCTTGTGTAAAAATTATGGTTTAATTTATTTATATGTGTATTTTGAAGACAATATGTCCAATGCCACATTGTCAAAAATATATTACCTGATATAAAATGTAAATAATTCATGAAAGCTTTCTTAATGTTCCATGCAACTGACTACATCACTTTGTTTTTACAGATTTTTTTTTAAATTATCACAATCTCTCAAAAGGAACTGATAACTTAAAGAATGAAAATTAAAAGCGATAAAGAGGGCAGGTAATGAAGAATTAGGAGCAAAACAATCCAGAGTTTTAAAAATTTGTGCAAGACAGAAGCCGAAGCAGGTGTTTGAGATTTTGTACTTTACTGCTGTTAATGATGCGACCCCGAATCCAATCGATTTTTACCACTCTGTTATCATAAATCATCAGCCTGAGGGTGTGTGTGTGTGTGTGTCTGTAGGTTACTGTGTTAGAGTCCATGATGCTCATGAGTGTGTATGGCCTAAATCACCAGACCAATGCGACACTAGAACACAAGTTACTGTCTAATTACCTCCTGCTGGTGCTAGATGGACTCTGTACTGTATTACATTCATCAGGGTCACAGATGCACAAAAATCTCTGAGCAATTTTCTGAATTTATCCCACACCTGTATATACGAATGAAAAATGCTGCTTGATGACAAAAACAAAACTTTTATATTCTATTTTGTGAGTCTAAAATGGAAAAATTTTATAATGGACTCCTAAATATGCGAAGAGGTTTCATTAAAACAACTGAATGTTGAAAGTACAGAGCAACAGTGTCACTACTTTTCATAAAACAGTAACAGTAATATAAAAGTTGAATCACTTTGGAGTTTCATGAAGCGCAAACGCGGGGACTAGAAGGGCTGGCATAGAATGGATTGAGCAGTAAACCAAATCCATCAACAGATTATAACACCAACAAATATTAAACGACTGAAAACCTACCAAGACAAGGCTGTGCAAAGGGAGGAATAATCAGAGTAGAAACCAAGGGGCCTGATGTTTTGAAAATGCAGCGATCCAGAGCTCAGGTAGGAGAAACCGTAAACGAAAACCGATAGCCGTTAATTCCACCAATCTGGCCTTTATGTAAGAGCTTAAAGGTCTTTCTATGGCAATAGGAAAAGACTTGAGACTGGGGTGGAGGTTCACGTTTCAACACTATGAAGCTTACCATAAAGCCAAAGCAATAATGTAGTGGTTTAGTTTAAAGCTTTTTCGTGTTAGAATGGTCCAGTCAAAGTTGGGATATAAGTCCAAATAGACAATTTGTGGCAAAACTTGTAAGTTGGTCTTCACAGAAACTGTCCCTCCAATTTGACATCTATGTCCTACATCTACCAGTTAACCACATCTAGTCCAGCTCTATGAAGAAATCAAGAAACTGTTGATTTCAGGGATACAAAAAGAAAAAAAATCATGTACCAGATGTGTATAAAGCTTCAAAAGCCACTTCGCCGATTCATTTTGTTGTCTCTTTCTGCAGTTTTTTTTTTCTATATAGCGTGTGCATTTTAACACTTCGTCACAAACATGAACATCAGAATGCCCTGTCTGAGCCCGGATGCCCAGCATCTGATTAATGTTCTCTCAACAGGACACCCGCTGGGAGTTCAAAGACATGTTCGCACCAGTCTTCACACCTAAACTTAGCACCACGTACTGAGTGCATTGCATGGACATGGCTTAGAGTGCAGCTAGGACTAAGCACAACGAGCGAGCTGTTTCCTGTGCAGAAACAAAGCCAGAACGGAGGGGAGAAACCCAACCAGCTGACTGACAGAGGAGAGTCATAAAGAATAGTGAAGAACAATGAGTATACACTGGGAGAGGTGAATGGTAGCCGAGGGCATGCATTCATTTTCAGGTAACCAAGGAGATGAAAGAACACAAAAACAAAAAGGAACAGTGACCCGTATTAAGCAAGACAAAGACCTGGAAAGGAAATAGAAAAATGTCTGCAAGACGACTTACACAAAGAAACATGCGGTGAAGTGGATTTAACAAAATGAAGGCTCTTCCTGATGAAGTAAAACTTAAATCAGGACATCTTTAAGGTTTTGTCTGGATGTTTTCTCTCCTATTCCAGAGGGATCTCCTTTAATGTTTTTATTGTTCTTCAGGTATTATTTAGATTGTTCATGCCATTTCTTCCTTTGCCCCCAAGTTCTTTGGTTTCTTTCTGAGCTTGCTGTGAATGACTTGTTGGTGCAAAAAATACAGTTTTTATGTTCAACATAACATGCCTGTGTTTGTCACCGACTACAAGAAATGGAAATCAATTGTGCTTTAGTCCTCAAGGCCACAACAATCTGCCATTAAAATCATATAAATTCTGTTGCAATATTAGGGATCAGTACAATTAACTCTTTACTTTCATGCATTTTAGTGGTATTTAGTGTGATAGACCTAAACAATGTAGTGCATTGTGAAGTAGAAGTTTGAAATGGTTGACTATTTTTTTGTGCCGAGACATGGCAGCCTGTGACTTCTCAACATAACCCGATTGTTGCCATAGCGAAGAGTCAGAAAGCTGTCTCAGTTTGTGTGAAATCCGTATTGTGAGAAAAACGTCTCAAGGTTTAGTTGGTAAGAAGCTAATTGATAGTTATGGATCGTAGTTTGATGTATTTTGGATTTAAGTTATAGAAGTCTGTAGCTTTTAAGCAGATGGAAACATTTGAGTATTTTTTTAAGATCCAAGCTTTCAGGAATTGTTCTCATCTTCTCTGCTAACACATAAAGGGGGTGGTGGGGAGGATCACTCTACTCTATTTCACCATTACAAAGCTTCATAAAAAATAAAAAAAGTTTGAGTAAAAGATTTAATAAGAGTAGTTGGAAGGGATTTCCATCTGTGTGTATTTGTCTCCATGGAATAAAGTCTTGTTTTCCTCCTTGCCTTTTACAGCAATTGATTTTGGTTTGAGTGGCAGCCGAAAGGAAGCAGCACCTCAGCTTGCTGCTGTCAGCTTAGGTGAATAACTGCCTCTCCTCCCCCTCTCTGTATTTCTCTTTCTCTCTCTCTCACCATCTCTCCGACATCCCTCGCTTTCTTTCGTGCCACTACACACTCCATCACCCTCCCTGACACCCAAACAATACAGATGCACAACTGTTCTCCCAGTCATACTTCAGCTAGTCAAAGCCATTTATGATATCCCTCCCCGCACTCCCGTCTGTTCAGACATTAGCTTCGATGAATAAGGATTTTATTTCCTAATAATGAAAAAAGGGAAAAGGCTGTCGCTCTGATATGCAGAGAAAAAGGGCGGTAAATAAAATAATGCATAAGAATGCAGACAAATCTGGGGGGGGAGGGGGCGGATGATTGGAAGCCCCTCTGTCAACACTCCACCAGAGAAAACATTTCACAATCGCTCGGCGTCGGCGGGGCGGCTGTATACCTTGTCAGGAGAAGAGCAAGAGGGGGCGAAGAGTGAAATCCGCTTACAGTTGGACCGCTGTGTTTCCATGGCGACTGTCTTTGCATCGAATCATTAGAAGAAAGATGCTTGAATTTCCGACACTTCCCCGGCTTTCTCTCTTCAAGTGCATTCTTTCGTTCTTCTAGGGAGCTTAGTGCCTGTCTGTCTCCTTGCCTGTGATATGAAAACAGATACTTGCACAGCACGACATTTCTTAAGGCGTCTTTATGACCCGTGGTCTTCTAAGGGGACTCGAAAACCTCCAAACTTTGGATCAAAACAAGAAACCAAGGTTCCCTTTCACTTAATGAGCTGCCAGCTAGTCCTTGATTTGATCCCCACCTGATTAGTGGATGATGATGAAAGCAGACAGTCTTACATGACACATCCTTTTAATTATCTTTTGATCATATATGCTCTTGATTCAAAATAAGTTTAGTTGGCCAAACATTACTGGGGCTATGTTGAAGTAAAATTTGCTGCACTAAATTATGTTTCAACGATCTTCATTGGCCAGATGTTCACGTTAGCCTGTTGGTTAAGTCAACAGCTAAGCTAGTTTCTTCTGCAGTACAGCCTATTCTGGTTTCAACATGGTGCTAGCTAGTTTCAGAAAGCTACTAAATGCAGCACAACTTTCAATTTATTTCTTGAAGAATATCCAACTCAACACAAATGGCAACAAACTTCCATAAACTCACATCAACTGAACGTCTTCGCAAAGAAAGCAGTTAGCTAAAGACGCAGGCTAATGTTTTGCTTTTGGTTCTCAATGTCTTCAGATAACTCTTTTATAGTTCCGCTTACAGTGTCTTCTGTTGTCTTCGCAGTTAATTTACCATTGACTAAACCTATGAAAGGGTGTTTGTAGAGGTCCATTATTTTAGCCTAATGCTTTAACGTTTTTTAAGACTAGGAGTTAACTCTGTGTTGATGTGGTCTGTACAGAGAGCCATACAGACAGACAAGGAGCTTTAGCAACCAACACAAAATGAAAAAAAAATTGCTGTATAGGATGAAGAAACTCTTAGTTTGTTGGCTAACATCACTGTTAACAAACAGTACTTATTTTCTTACTTTCTATGATTTTATAATTTGCAGTCAAATAGCATATGTTCTTTATTGGCGCATGTTAGCAAGACATGCCTGATTTAAGACTGCAAATCAGGCACACCAAGGCCTTACTAGTGTTCACAAAAATTCAGAATTTTGACTCTAATTGCAACACCGCACCTACACTTTTAAAGGTGCTTGGTCATCCTCATTAAGCTGTTGTTTTCTCTGAATCATTGCTTTTTAAGTGCGATCGTCTACCGCCTTCATAGCAGAAGTCAAAGGGTTGGCTAAATGGAGCTTTTTGCCTTGCAAACACCTCAGTTCCGTGCTCATTTCCATGACAACGCTTTGTAATATTCATCAGGCATTACCTGGAGATTACCGACTGTAGTTTTGCAGGAGCATTACTTAGCTGCCATTGTAAAAATGTATTAAAAATTCCCCGACATTCAGACATGTTTCTGTGCCACAGTTATTCTAGATTCAAGCACAAGAAGAAAAAAGTAACAATAAAGCAGAGTGTGGTATTATTCCAAGGCATCATTTGTGGCAAAGGACAGGGTGTTACAGTGAAAATGGTGTAACCATGACATAACTGATCACAAATAGGCAACATGACTGCTTTGAATCTATTTGCCCTTTCCTCTTCTCTCCTTTTTTTGAATCAAATGTGTGGAGAGTACTTCTGTTCCGCATCTCTTGTAGCAGAAAATTTGGACTTGGAGAGCAAATAAGAGGCAGACGGAAGGAAACGTGAGAGATGCCCTATGCAATCCTTCGCTGGAACACGGCGAGCGCTCCACCAATGGCAGCTCACGCATGGAGGGTTTCCACGGCTACCCCCAATCTTCCTCATCGTCAGGTCTCCCAAGCTCCCTCCCCTCTCGGTGTCTTCCCTTCTGTTCACATCTTCTCTGCCTTATAAAAAATAAAAATAAAAAGGTAAATGAACACAAGATGTGCAGCCGTTGTGACCAATAGTCACCTGAAATGAGAACACTTCCATGTTTTTGTTTTTTTTCCAAAGATGTGCCTGAATAAATAAACAAATCTTGTTCTTGTCGATAATGTTTTCATCTTACACAGTTTTCCAAAGTGCAGGGCTAATCTCAGCATGTTTTAATTGACTCATATAAATTTGGTCCATCTTGGAATTCTATTCGTTTGTAGACAACACTTTATGATGTGTTGTCCTTTTTCGTAATTTCAGGACTTTGATATAAACATCCAAAAAAAATGTATTAGTTTTGTAGCCATTCTCTGCACAGTTTTCCCCACTGCTTGGCATCATCCAACCACAGAACCCAGAGCAGGTCACGTAGCACAAGAGAGAGCATGTGGCAACAAATGTAGTCTCTCTTGTGCTGTGGCTGTCAATGCAAAGGGTGAGAAACACTTGCATTGTTAGAAAAAATACAGTTTTGTTAGCTCAACCAAAGACCATATGTTAATGCAGGTGAGTTAATCAGGGGATTGGGAACAGCTGCGGAGGAGAGCAAGCAGGCATATCGAGGGAAGGAGAATAAATAACACAAAGGAAGCCTACATCCTACACCCGAGAGTTATAACTGTTATAGCATTTTTTTAAAAACGTTATGTTGCACGTAGAAGCTTGCAAAAAACGTACATGTCTATTTAGAAGAATCAGTCTGGCGAACATTAATGGCCTAATGGAGACTATCCAATTTTGTGATGGAATATTTTAACCGTGATCCCCCTTGGCTGGGGACAACTGGAGCTGTTCAGTATTCCAACGCACATGGAATTAGATGCAATGTTTTGTTTTGGTGATTTTTAAATGTTGAATTTTCTGATGCGCAATGTGGTCCAATGACTACAGGCACTCGACGGCAACTTTAGTCGGGCTGCTTGTGCCCTCGGGGAAATTCATAATTCTCCCAAGTTCCATGTTTATATTGGCATATCTTTGATGCTGGATGAAATGCTGTGCAGTAAGTGATTAAATGTACAAAAAAAAAGAAGAAAAGTAAGTGATTTTAAGATCCTGTGGCCTAAGGCTGCACACCCTTCGAGTCTTTTTGGTGTTCCTTTATGCAAAAATTATCAAATTATTAAGCAGGATGCTAAATGTTCATTTGCGGTCTAAGCATTAACTTAAAATGTACTATAACTATTGAGTTTTTCTGCAAAGCAAAGCAATTGTTTTGTCTTTGTTGTGGTAAATGAAATTCCTTTTTCTTTTTTCTTTTTTTTTTTACCCCTTTTCACTTTGCATTTTTATGTTTGATATGAGCGCAGGCAGGCAGCCCGCTCAGCTGCTGCGAGAAGTGGCACACTCAGATCATTAATCAGACTCGACGGCGCAGTGGGTAGCAGGCAAGCCACGGGAGAGCACTAATGCATGCAAATGTATACTCGTTTCGGGGGCAGGTTAAGCCAAGGACGGAACCTAACCAGCAACAGGGAGTGGTGGAGGGAAAAGAAAAAAAAAGCAGAGAGAAAGAGATGAACATATCACAGCGTAGGTGAGAAGCTACTCTTTGAGCCGTAATGAAATACAAGCGAAGCAGAACTGAATCAATGCCACGCTGGAGAAAAGGTAAAGGATGAAAATCTTAGTGGACGTGCTAAAGCACGCTGAGAAAAATCCAGTTGATGTTCTGTTTATTTTTGATGTTGTTGTTTTTTGTATACGACACATTATCAAAACCTGTAGATGGCCATATCTCATAAAAGCTGCTATTATTCCGTCTTAGTGTTTCATTTCATGAGCACTGTCAGACATGCATAAGGAAGACATCATTTAAATGAACAAATGTACTAGGTGTCAGAGTTGGTTTTCTGCCAACTGAGGTCAGAACTTAATATTCCACCCTTTATAATTCTATCAGTGTCTGAGCCTCGTTACGGCTTTGGATTGTTACCTTGGTGGAGATAACCTTACACGACTTTCCGAGATGAACCTTTTGCAAAAGGAGCTTAGGAATGGGAATGCCGTGATAACTGTGCCGGTGGGCGTCTGCTTCATCTCAAGTATGCAGGAAATTTAATCTTCTTTAGATTTATATATATATATATTTCCCTGCTTTGCCATATTATAAAGCAAAATGTTTGAGTCTTTGTGTCATTTCTTAATGTCACAGGCAAAAGAAGTTTCCAGAGAAGATTGTCGCCTGGAGAAGGAATAAGTGAGTACAAACAATGACCCAATTGTAGGACTTTTATTTATTTACTTATGATTAAGATTTTTATCACACCGGAAGGGTTTGTTTTGGTGTAGACTCGTTTCTTGAGTCATTCTCTCATTTGAAAAAAATCCTTTTTGTAAGTTATACCGTTTGTTCAGGTTGATTTGAGCGTTTGCTGATTGTGTATCAAACTTAAGTTAAGCAAAGGAGTGTTGAGAAGCATCTACACATTGAGCTATAATGAAGAAGTTAAAAAAAAAACGGAAATCATTTTGGCTGCTACTGCCATTATGGCACCTTTCACAAAACATGTATAAATCCAGTCTTATCAAAAATTGCACAATTTTATATACAGTGTTACTTCTAGCGTAACCACTACTAAAGAAAATACCACTAGTTGAAGTCCAGTGATTCATTCTGTCTTGGCACCATTCACGGTGACCTGTCCAGCAGGTGTGGTAATAGCAACAAATAGTGTGTGTGTGACACATTGATCGACAATGGTGTGTTTCTGCTGTAAATTCACCAGCCAACTGGTGAATGAGGCCATTCATAACTGCTGCATCACATCACAGATCGGGGAATCTGCCTGCAAATAAGTCAGCCGATATCAAGCTGTGACAAATACCTCACTTAGCATTTCAGAGGGATAACAGAAGCGTGCTGACTTCAACCCTATCATGAATTCTTGGTCCTTTTACAAAAAACACACACACAGAGACAGCTTAGTGATTCAAAAAGCAGCTAATGCAAACAAAAAAAAAACCCTCCAAAGCACATTGTTGGACAATTACTGTATTTTTTCAGTATGAATTTATATAACTGTAACAGATCTTACAGGTTTTTTTTACACATCTGAAGGATATCGTATGCTGTACGCG
This sequence comes from Brachyrhaphis terrabensis, assembly GCA_903067065.1. Classification (NCBI taxonomy): domain Eukaryota; kingdom Metazoa; phylum Chordata; class Actinopteri; order Cyprinodontiformes; family Poeciliidae; genus Brachyrhaphis; species Brachyrhaphis terrabensis. Next base: position 75,325 of record CAEGAG010071568.1, on the reverse strand, counting down.
CCCTATAGGACGCTGAGCTTTTGAGAATCAGGCAAGCCAGGCATAGGATTATTACATAAGCCATCCTTTGATGATGAGTTTTTGCATTATCTTCACTGTCTTCACAGCACAAAGGATGCTTCCCCACCTCCCCCCTCCACCAAGAGTCGTCCATTTCACAAAAGAATAACACTTTTCTTCTTTGTCTTGGCAGTGGTCATGTGTTGGGAAAAAAATAACTAAATAAATTAACACAAAGAACATTTGTGGCCAACAGCTGTTTACCCTACATCTGACACCAGAGACCGGTGGGAACCTCTGGCGCTCGGTCGGCTCAGCACGCACTCACACACGTCTGACATATCCGAGCGGTTCACACGTTGATTTGTGCACGGGGGACAGATATCAGCCCGACCGAATGTTATGGAGGCCCACAGGATGAAGTGCACTCAGGCAAAAGGCACATACTTTTATAAAGGTGGCCAGCTGAGTAGGACACAACCTTGGACAAAAGCTCTGGTCCGGGGGGAGTGTTCCCTGAATGGCCTATTTGAAAGAGCAGAACGGTGGCCCATTCGCTAAGTGGAAACGACAAATGGAAAACCCTGATTTGTGAGCCATTATCTCGACAGGTAGATGGAGTTCTGCAACATTTTGATACAGTAGGGATTCCACACAGCGAAAATCTGAAACTCAGTAGTGACAATAAAGATAAAATAACCTACATTGGTATAATGGAAGTCATAATTACTTTGGAACAAAAACATTTAATTGTTCCAGACTGATCTTTTATTCTCAAGAATTAGATCATTCTTTTAACCCTTGTGACATCAGTACCAAAGCAGACCTAAATGGCAATTTTTCTCCCTGGGTTGTGATGTCTTTTTTAAAAATATGATGTCACAGCTCAGTCGCTCTTTCTCTAGTCTGCATAATGCCTCACTTTCACACAAAAAAAAAACAACTTGTTTTTTGGTCTTTCTGCATGGAGTTTGCATGTTCTCCCTGCGCATGTGTGGGTTCTCTCCGGGTACTCCGGCTTCCTCCCACAGTCCAAAAACATAATTGTCAGGTTAATTGGTCTCTCTAAATTCTCCTTAGGTATCAGTGTGTGTGTGTGTATGGTTGTTTGTCCTGTTTGTCTCTGTGTTGCCCTGCGACAGACTGGCATCCTGTCCAGGTTGTACCCCGCCTCTCGCCTGAAACGTTTGCTGGAGATAGGCACCAGCACCCCTCTGGATCCCAATAGGGACAAGGGTGTTCAGAAAATGGATGGATGGATAAATAAGCAAGCACAAAAGAATAAGCTAAAATGCAAAGTTTACAACAAAGAAACGATCAGAAAAAAACAACCAAAAATTAAATCTACAGTTCAATCACATGTATAACAATTATATCACGTTATTTCTTAGCGTTTGTTTTAATCAGTTTTAACTCCTGTACAGTTTAATATTTGCTGCAACTGGTGTGGTTATTTTATTAATATGACATGTTTCCTTTGAGTTGGATGTCGGTTAAATTCAGCTCGACAGAGTCTAACCTCTGTGCAGTCATCCTTAAAAACATTGGGCCGCTATCACTTCTCTCATTTCCTCTTGCTTTAAAGATGACTAAACCAGGAAGTCTTCACTGGTGCAATTAATTTGACATTTGTTGCAGCTACATCTTTCCATTAAGTCTGAGAAAGTGTAAAAATGTAATCGCTGTAACACGATTATCAATTATAGTTTTGAGAGAATAGTTTCAGTTTCGCAATGGGAGCCTGTGACACATGAACTCGGTGACTAATCGAGATCAAAGCTTCTGCTCTAGGACGACTTACCAGCTCGTCTTCACCATATGTGACTTGCATGAGCCGATTGGTTTTAGACACCTCACTAGGGAAATTAAGTTCTGGGGGAAAAACTTTGAGTTGTTAAAACCTGCATTGAGCTTTCTAAATCTGATTTCGAAAAGGTTAAGGGAATTTAATCTCTGTCGCATCGTGTTTATACACCAGGGAAACAGGAAGTGGAGTCACGAATTGCCGTTTAAAAGATTCTGTACACTTATCAGTGTAACAGCCAATTTTTTTACCAAACAAAAAGATATACACATAACTCCAGCATCCACAAAATTGTCTTTTACAGAAAATGTATTTTTCTTGTTTTCTTTTTTCCTCAGGGGCTGCTTCTGTAATGTAAATGAATGTATTTTGCTCATTTTTACAAGGGTTGCCAAATTCTATTCTGCATATTGTTACCCCAGAATAAAAAAATGCTGCTGTTTTGCTCCAGTTCTTTTATATGCTCACAATGTTTCACTTCCAATTCATTTGCATTGTTTGCCGTGTATGTGTGGGGGTGTGTGTGTGTGTGTATGAAGTGTGTGGAAACCGACCTGAAGGATTTCAGAGGTTGGCAAATTACATTTGCAATCAATGACAACACAGCAGAAATCGATGTAAGCTGCGTGTGTGAAATTATGTTTTTATAGATCGCAGGCAGAAAAAGGAAAAAAAAAAAAAAAAAAAAAAAGCCCTTACAAACAAGCCAGACAAAGAAAAATAAGAGCTATTATTTCCTTGCAGTGGGGGGATTTTTCTTTTAGGGAAAATTAGAACGGCACTCTTAAAAATAAAAAAAATGAAGGCAGAGCAGTAGCTGGGAAGAATTAATTACTAATTTTGAGGGATGGTTCATTTTTAGGTTGTTCACAAAGTAGACCCTGCATTCATCTCCCTCGGTTGTACAGGCGAGTCTGCACGGATTACATTCGTAAATCCCCGACGCTGCTTCTCCAATCGTCTTCTTGGCACAGTCTTAAAAAAACTTATGTAACCTTGATGGTCTCGGGGGCACATGCACATATAAAAAGCACTAGCACCCATGAATGCAGGATGAAGCGCATAAACAGACAGCTGGGTGAGCTTGGTCTGTTAGATATGAATCAGGGGATAGAGAAAGAATTATATAACACAAGGTTTAAGCTGAAGTGAAGCTGTGGCTTTAAGCCATTGACCCCTTCCCCCCCCCCCCCAAGTAAGGCACAAATGTATGCTTTCAGAGCTCTTGATATGAGCTTTTTGCAGTCACTTTGCTTCTTGATCAAATAACTATTGTAATTTTCTTTTTTTTTTTCTTTTTTTTGTTGGCTATATTGTATGGTTGCATTTAGAAAGAAAATGGTAACACTTTATTTGAAGGGGTGTGCATATGACTGATATGACACTGTCATAAACATGAAATATTCATGAACACCCCTTCATGTTCATGAATGTTTGCAGCTGTTGTCATGAAGTGTCATTCAGTAAATAGTGACACTTTTAATGCAAAGTTGCACTAAACTTTGCACAAAAAGTCCATTAAAAGTGTGAACTTTGCATTATTTGGTCAATAATAACCCTTTGAATGCAAAGTTCTATTAACATTTGCATAAAAAGTCATTTAAAAGTGTCAACTCTGCATTAAAAGTGTCATCGTGTGTCGAATGACACTTCATGAAGACAGTTGTAAAACATTCACGAACACTCCTTTGTGTTCAAGTCAGGTGTTGTGTCATGTCTTAAAACCCCTTTAAACAAAGTGTTACCAAGAAAATTACAAACTCTAAATTGTGAATAGCCGCTTTTGAAAGCAAAGTTGAGGTGGAAATGTCATCACTCCGTTTGTGGGCACACTGAGTTTTCCGTGAAGGATGTCGGGGTTGATGATATTAAAGGCCAAGCTGGCGTCCATAGACAGAGTCCTGGCCGCTGCCACTGGATAGCTAAGGTGTTGAAATGTAGTCCTATGTTGGCTGCATCCATTATGTGCCAAACTGTGAGAAATTAAACTCTTCCAAAGATGTGTAAATTACAGTAGAACTTATTTTGGTTATTTGCAATAGAAGTACCTTGCTAAGCGTACCCAGTTATACACTACTGAGCGTGTTATGATCGAATGCACACAATCTCTACTATTCCTGCTTTGCTGAGCACTAAAGTAATCCGTCTTGAGAAAAATTCTATCATTTCCCCCAGTAACAATAACCACAAAGTCTGTGTTTTGTTTCGCGGCCAACAGAAATACAAAATGTGATAAGCCTCTTATTGATGTTGTTTACCGGGCCTTGATTGCAGAGTAAGTGACAGCTGATGCTTGGAGAGCAGAGACTAATGCACAATCAACTGAATCACCAAAGTAAAATGACCAGAAACTGTACAACAAATACATTCAGTCTTTTTGTTCAGACTTATTGTATTCATGACGGAAAATATAATGAAGGAGAATTATAAAGGGACGATTCAACCAAACACTAATGCATCTTCATGGTGCTTCTATTTTTCTAAAGTAAGTTTATCCCTTTAGGACAGAACTTCTTGTGATGAAGAGAAAGGGTATTTTACTTCTCGCGGCAAACATTTTTATGCCCAAATTATTGTAATCAAACAAATTAAAAGAGAGGATATTCTAAAGCTGGTGTTTGCCAGACATAGAAAAGCAGGTTATTATTCATCCGAGCTAATTTTGAAAGTTACTGTATAGATTATTTGTGGAATCGAATATAAGAGACAATAAAAATAACCATATTTCTTTTTCTTTGGGGTTTTTGTGACAAAACGACATCTCACTTATACCCCCCACCCCCCAAAAAAAGTATTGCAACACACAGATGTTGTGGTTTTGTATGGCGTTTTCTTCCTCTGCTTTGGAGCTGCAGGTCTCCACCAGAGGGCGCAGCTGAGGCCTGCAACAGCGGGTGGAGCTGAGCAGGTGTGCCCCTGCACGCCTGCTGTTTATCAAACCACCAGCAGGATGAATAACAGGAGCTGGTTGCCAACCTGAGTGTTTACCTGTGGAGGTTAATCCATGTACATTAAGCTAAAACTAATCATCTTCCTTGTGCTCTTTGCCAAGGTAACCTCCAAGGTGTTCCCTGGATGTATCCTTCTTTTGCTGTTTCCTGGACCTCTTGCTTCTAGAACCATCTTAATATAACCTCTGGATCTTCATCTCCACTACTGGCAATCTCAGCTCCTCTTCATCATCACCTTCTTCAGACAGACCTGTCCGTCCTCCAATGCTCTGACCATTAACCTTGCTTCAAGCCTCCGATGGTTCCTTCACTCAACCCGTTCCAAGTCTCCATTGCTCTCATTGTCTCCACCTGCTCCAAACGTCTACGCCGACCGACACTCGGGATTCCACTCAGTCCTCCTTGGCGTTCATCTGCTTTCATCTACCACAGGGGTGCCCAAGTCCAGTCCTCGAGAACTACCATCCTGCGACTTCTAGCCTAGATGCATCTCATCTTCAGCACACCTGAATCAAATGACTGAATTCCCTGCAGAGGCCTGGTAATGACTCACTCATTTGATTCAGGTGTGTTGGAGAAGTATCTAAACCAAAAGTTGCAGGATGGTAAATCTCATGGGCTTTGGCACCCTTAATCTACCACAAAGCTTCCCCTCTCACTACACCTGTATTATGTGTTTATACATTCATCTTCTTTGCTCGCCTCCTGCCTCCCTCTGCTTCCAGAACCACCTGGACCAAATACATTGCACTATTCATTATTGTTGTTTTCAACAAACCACTCTGCCTCCTGAGGGTTGTCTTGGATGTGGGTCAGAAACTTAGCATGACCAAAGTATTTCATTTACTTTGGTGCACTGCATAGTGTTCAACAATAAAGGATCTTTACCTTGTCTTTCCATATTTTTGGGTTTGTCTAGAAATTGTTTTGTGCTTTTTCATGTCTTAGTGTCGATTAATGAGACTAAGTGTGGTGGAGGAACATAAATTACTGCACAATTAGAAAGTGGGAGGAAAATGATACACGGGTTGGAGACTGCTATTTTAGGGAATGTCCCTACCAGCCTTCCGCATCTACAGACATAGCATTTTCGTCCATTCCTCTTTGTACAGATTTGAATAAGAGCATCTATGAACATCAATTATCAGACCTAGACACAATGCCTAAGTTGATGGCATCATTTGAAAAGAGCACCTACCTCAACACGAACTACAAATTTGGAATGTTATTTCAAACCTAACCACATTTAAAGTTCTATGCAACGTTATCCCTGATCTGTTTGTGTTTGTGGTCTTCATATGTTTGAGCTGTTTGTTCACTAGCAAACCACCGAGGCCGTCACAGAACGGCTGGATTTATACAGAGATTAAATCACACAAAAACATACCCTTTTTTTACTAACTGGGTTACTTCTGAAAACAGTTGTATTGGATTTGTGAATATCAGAGCAAAACGTGGGGAAAATGTGAACAAAGCAAACAACACGGTGAACTTTAAATGAAAAGAGCTAGAAGCCCTTCCGACTGTTACAAGGCTCATAAAGATTTCGACTGTGGGTTTTTACAAAGTGTGTGCCTGGACGGTGTAAACCAGCTCAATAACAAATGGAGTTTGCGGAGGACATTTATGTGGTCCCTTGTTGCCTTTTTGTGTTATTAAAAAGACACATCGGGGGCCAAGCGGCAATGTCATTTGCTAAACAAGGCCTCTTGGACCGGCTGTGCAAACATTTCACCTTCACTCGTACGCTAGCGTCACCTGTTTTTTAAAGTAATGCCAACAAGTAAAGAAACGTAGAAAAACTGGTTCCAATAATGACAGAACTGTGACAATCAAGTTATGGAGGTCATGTTTTAATTGTTTTATTTTCAATGTGCATTACTTCAAACCAGCAACTCAAATACTATGTCCTAATATATCAAGTCATTAATCTGCATCACTACCTAATGATGTCAGCTGATCAAGTTGATACTTGTGTCTCTTGTGATGTCATCAACCCAAATAAATAAAAGGCCAATTTCTTTTTGCTCAGTGAGCTTTTTGAATATATCCCATTTTACTTATGGTACAAGCAGAACTCTATACACAAATATCCAGTTGTCTCTTACAGGAAGTGCATATCTAAAAATGAAAATAGTAATAGCATCTTTAATGTCATTGAGAACTTGCTGTCAATACTCAACGAGTTTAAGAGATAGAAGGCACCAAACATCAAAGTTGGGCACTAATAAATGGTAAATGGACCAGATTTATAAAGCACTTTTTTTTAGTCACACTGACCTTTTTGAAGCACTTAATACGCCAGCCATATTCTTCTAATCACGCAATTACACACACACATTCATACACCGCTCACATTGGCTTTGCAAGACAATTACTCTCCCCACTTAACCACCGTTGCCCCATCAGACATCATAATGCAGGATTTGAACCAAAAGTACAGTAATGGCAAACAATTTTTTTTAAAAAAAGCTGTGAATTTTCACTTTTTTGGGCTAATTTATATGGAAAAGTAATTTAATTTTCCCATCTACAACAAATTCAAGAAAAAGAGAAAGGACAAAAAGTGTTGCTATTGATAGATGGATGGGCAAACAGACAGATGGATGGTGAATATTGGAGAAATTATTGCTTGGATTAATTAAAAACTAGATGAGTATGTGTATGTGCATGACATTTTGACGAGAGAATGGGGAGTACAGTCTGAAAAAACAAATATTTCCCAAACTCTATTTGCTTTCTACGTTCCTTCACACCAACAGAACACTTAAATCCGACTCGATGCTTTTTCAGACTTTTTCCGATGGCACGGGAACGTTGCGCTTTTATCTATTTGCAGAGAAGTCATGAGGAAAATGTTTACAACCATATCAGTATTCCATGGAAACAAGTCCATAAAAGATTGAAGCCATAAAACGCAACATATGCACCACTGCCAAGACACCAACATCAGTAAGCATTTGGCACCTTTATGTCCGCCGCTTCATTAAAAGCATTACATCAAGCCTATTAAGGGCGGACAATCTTTAGCATCCTGCTGGAGGATACTGACTAACTCTACCATCGATGACCCCATTTTGTTCATGTCTCCAGCCTGCATAAGCAGTCCTGCTGCTTACGGATTTTGGTCAGAGCTACTTTTGTTTTGCTTTTTGTTTTGTTTTTTTCTCTGCAGGAACACTGATTGACCTGGCTTGTTTGAGAGAAAGGACAGACGTAAGCTTGAAATGCCTCCCAGGCTTGACACAGCACTGCTCCAGCTGCACTCTGTAATTACCAGCAGCACAATCAGCACACTCGTTAATTTCACCTGACTGACAGCCGCTGACGGCTCAATTGCGGAAAATGCACTGGTACAACTTCATAAGTAAATGGAACCGACAACCTGAAGCATCCCCCTTGCTTTTGCGTTCAGAAAAGTGCAAATAACGCTCGTGTTTCGTAACGCAAAGCAGCACACTCGCTGTTTCCACGAAATGTCATCTTCACCGATAGATGGAACGACAAAGCATTAAAGCAACAAAAAATAAGGGGGACTTGCTTAAAAAATATCAAGCTTCTTACATTACATAACCCCAAGGTGCTGCTGCGAGAGTTTGCAAAAGTGAAGAGCTCTCCGCCTCTTAGAAAGTATTGATTTAATCATAAAAGAATGTGAAGGAGAACAAACTAGATTCCAGCAGCAAAGTAATTGGGCTGAGTGAGCCGGCAGAATTGGCCCAGATAAATAGGTCACATAATAGGCTGTTCATGGCTGCAATTTGCCATGATGCAAGAGAGAGCGAAGGTTCAATGCGGACATAGGAGAGACGCTAGGACTACAACGGAGAATAAGGGAAAACATCCACAGTGGTCGTGCTTTATTTGTGATATGCCTTTAAATGTGCATGTCATTTCCTGAGCGTTGATCAGACGTTAAATTAAGGTTGCAGTTTGTGCTTCCTGGTGGCTGCATATTGCACATATATAGTTGAGTCAGTGGACAACCCCCAACAATTCCCTGGTAAAACGATTCACATCATTTGGAGTAACAAATCAATGCTGGGAAGTTAGGCGGATTAATTCGTTAGATTTTATCATGTAGGAAACCTGCAATCCTAAGGTGAAAACCAAACACACTCAGTCATGCCGTTGTTCTCATGCTCCACTCGTCTTATTTCTTCATTAACAGTAACTTGTATGTATTTTGTACATTTTCTCAAGTTAAAACCACTAACTTCAATGTGCTATATTTGGATTTGATGGAATAGATTAACACAAAGTAGCACATGAGAAATGATGCTTAAATACCCCTAAATAAAATCCAGTACTCTTGAAAAACTGGTTAATTAGTAAGTTTAGCCCATATATGTGTGATTGTGTCTAAACACAAGCTTAAAGTTTGTCACAAACTGTGCAGGGAACCCAGCAAACACGTGGATTGAGGCTGAAAATGTTCTATCAAGATCCTTTGCACTGATGTTTACATGAACGCAGTTCACATATGTACCAATTAAATTCAAGTAGTCGAGAATGTTATCTTTTCCATTTTAACTGGAGAAAATTAAAGTAGTTTCTCCCTCGCTGACACCATGAGGAAGGATTTTGGCCAAAAACAAAATTGCTTTAGGAATAAGTTTCAGTTCATTACACTTGGCAGACTTTCTTTAAGCACATTTCTCTTAAGGAGCACAGCATTTTAATCAAGTTCAGATCTGAACTTAGGACCACCACAAACGTTTGATGTTGATTTTCAGTAATTATGATTTACATTTGCTGCACTAAAGTTATTTGTCCATTAGTTCCTTCCTGGTCAAGTTTTTCATTGTATTTTGACATATAATATGGACTAAAATGAGTGCAGAATCATTCAAAATGTCTAAATATGTCAAAAGTTGCTTGTGAGTAGTATTTACAAAAGGCATCAAATAACTTTGAGACTTCCCTATTTGTGTTTTTTTTTATTATTATTATTCCTAACTAATACAAAAAATACAAGTCTGTATGTTTCCCTCCATCTGTTGTCCTTGCAGGGGTGCTAGTAGTTATATCTAGCAGTCAATGGATGATATACGAAATACACAGTGAATAGTTTTCCAGTATGTAAATATTTTTAGCACAATTTCTAAAACTATAGTTTTTAGAAGGATTGCTCCATTTTCTGTTTTCTTCTTTTTACAGATAAATGTAAAGTTGCTGTAAATGAATTTTACTTCTAGCAGTTTTGCTTTAAAACAAAAGTTCCGTGAATTTGTCGAGAAGCCAACACCAACTTACTCCCGTTTCACTTTATTCATAAGATGAATGTCTTCTTAAACTGCGGCAGCATGACAAATTTATTGTTCATGGTTAGGGGTTTCTCGAGCCGCCAAATGGGTCAGACTAGCCTCAGCAAAATAAAAAAAAAATTTTAATAAAAAAATAATCGAGGATTTTTGCGAGTTTCTTCCTGTTTTGAAGAAAACTGTTTTCATGTCATTTGTGTATGAGACGACTGATTTGACCTTTTCAGTTTTTCTTTTAAATGTAAATGAACATGGCAGATGATGAGCCAACTGCACGGTATAGCGCTGTCATTGGAGCGAACAGTAGAGGTGACATTTACACCATGACAGGAAATGTGATGAGCTATCAATCTCTCCTCTCGCTCGCATGCTATGAATAACCGTGATGAACTTAGCCGTCGGCCATTTCTGACACTGCTACACAATGGTGCGCAGCTGAGGAAAGCTTGATTACCTTGAGGGTAAACCAGTACATGTAGCATCTTTCATCAGTTCCACTAATAATTTCACAACCATCGTTATTTCTTTTGGGGACACTCAATAGCCAAACTGTTGCTAATAAAATGTAGCCTTGCATTCTACTCAAATCTTCTCTAGGAAATTTCTAGGAAAGTCTTTCTTTTATTTTAGAACTGCTTTTTCATCTGCCCACTGTCTTCTTGGCAAAGACAAATACTTTAAAGCATAAGCATATTCATAAATAAGCATTAATAACTCTCTTATAATCAAACTGTTTCATCGAACTTCGCTGCTCGTTGAGCAGACTGGTGATTATTTTCACACAGGGATCAGCTTAACTTGCTTTGTTATACAGTAAAGGTGAAACTGTTTCCTTATAATAGTAACTTGATTATTCTGCAGCCGTTTCTAAAATGACAACATTGACTTCAGATTAACTTGTCCACAACTTACTTCATGGTCACATTAGTTGCAGATACAAATGCATTTTGAGTAAAAGTTGGAACACATACAGATCCTAGATGTGTTGTACATCTAAAAAATTATTTTTCTAAAATGTATTTTTGACAGTTTATGTACAGCTAAGTCTGCAAATATTCAATATCTTAGTTCCATCAATATATTTATTTTGACTGGAAGGAATATGAATGTTTTTTGGAGAAGCCCAGTCAAAGTCCTGACTTGAATTTAATAGAGAATCTATGGAGAATGTTGAAGCGCTTTGATGATTTGATGCTTGAAGCTTGCCCAGCCATACGTCATCAAAAATGTGAGTGGAAACATGCAAAATGTTTCATTTGAAAGACTGATTCATACCACTGAACCATTATTACATATTCATTTTTTGTCATAGGTTTTCTGACAGTAAGCTCAGCTATTATCTAATTGTTCACAACTACTTTGCACCAATTCGATTAGCTAATTACCTGCTGGTGTATTGGTAATGCTGAGTGGATTATGATTACAGCAAACTTCTGCGTCAACAACAGATTCAGACGTAAGACCATTTAAATGTAAATTTTCAATTTCATTGCTTTAACTAGACAGCAAACTTTACTGTTATCCACTGCTTATAGCTAATACGCTTGCTAAATTAGCTCTTAGTTTATTGTTAGTAGTTGAGTGGATGGAAATGGGAATGAAAACTTCCAACGAAAGGTAAAGACCATCATTCACTTTTTGAAAATAACTTGTCAATAGTAAGTCTACCCGTTAGCTGTTTCAATATCCTAAAGCTAATAAGCGCTCATGTCATTAGCTAATTACCTGCAAGCCTTATGTTAATAGCCAAGTGCGTGAAAGCAACACAAATGGCTTTGTCGACTAAATGCACATTTAATCTAATCAATATTCATGTGTTCAGCTTTTCTTTCGTAGTTGCATTGAAAATATAAAACAAGTTGTGTTTTTTCATTATTGTTGTTGCTTCAGATGTCAAGCAATTGCCTTTAAAAAACAACATTTCTTTATGAACCACTTGGGACCCTTGACCTCAGCTTTTGGAACAACTGTTTATGACTGATGACCCACTTTCTTGAAAGTCATTAGTTTCCTTTCATTTCAGCAAATGCACCTGTCAAAACTGTAACTTTTGAGAAGTGGGGAAATCAATCACAGCTGTCAATGTTATTATCCGGGGTTGTTGTTTTTTTTAGGTGCCTGTGTTTAGGTACTTTTTGACAAAACTAAAAAAAAACCTCTGATCTGGCATTCGGAGACTGAACTTTACCAAAACAAAAGATGTTCTAAATTGTTTGCGTTTCATGCGTCGTTCTCTGACAACTGAAAGGCGAGTTGAAGGGAAACGTTATGACTACAAACCGAAATTTGTGTAATGACAACACAGCATCTGCCATGATAGTAAAGATGACTAAACGCTCAACTAAACCTCATCTTAGGGCCTGCCAAAACAAAATCAACAAAAAAAGACAATATCAGGATGAATTCATTACCCTTTAAAACATCATGCAACTGTCAGTGTAACACGCTGAAGCGTGACTCTCAAGCATCCAGCCTCCTACTCCCTCTCAGCTTCCAGTATGAATAGATAATTACACTGGGTCATTCATCTCTTAGCAGGTTTGTTATGTGTTTCAGTTCATCCCACGTCCCTGCCAGTCCTGATCCGACACCGCGTTGTGCCGATCCAATCTGCTATACCTTTCTTTCCCTTTCAAATATTCATAGCCTTGAACGCAAACATGAACTGCATTGATGGATCTGTTTTCCCACGTAGCTCACAGCACTGCTTATTATTGGATAGGGCACTGAACCGCAACAAAATAAAGCTGAAGGGGTCATCCTCAAGCGCTCTCTGAGAAACCGATTTATGAAAAATAATTAATCTTCAGGGAGATATGTCCTCTGTTTTTGGTAAAGAGTGCCATCCCCTCGTCACTCTTGTGTGAAGTGGAAATAGATTTCAAGATGAAACATCCTCACGAGAGGACTGATAAGATCAACAAATGGGTCAAAATTTTATTATTTTTTCTTACAGGTGTTGAACAGGGGGTTTGTAGACAGATTTTCTTCTCAATGTCTGGCATCAAAACAGACAGAAAAGTAGAAAAGACATCAGTGAGAAAACTGTAGATCCCCTCAACTCTGTCCCATCATTGAGGACCAATTTCCATGATGCTTGAAGGTTCATCTGGTCACCAGGTCAATGTCCGACCACGATAGTCCTCTGGAAGGAGACAGGTTCTCTATCCTATGAAAAAAAGAAACATTTCTCGTGAAGATGCTGGCAGTATTCATAAACAACTCCTGATATGACTTGGAAAGGAGATAAAAGTTCTCCAAAACTTACTCCTTGTGAACTGTAGCATTGAGATTCATCTTGAGGTGACCAAATCTCCAAACAAAGATTAGCTACTACCTAGTTAGCAAGCGGTTTGGCGTTTTTGCTTTTTTTGATGATGGTGTGTTTGTCTTCGAAAGATTCAGGACTTCTAAAGTAACAAGACCGGTTAAAAACATTTTGGACTCAGAAATGTCCACACATCCATTCTTACTGCTGTCTGTATGCAGATGACGTTTTAGTTAGTCCTTTCTGTTTGCAAAATTGGGGTTTAATTTTGCAGCACTGTCATTTAGAAGGCCGCTTAATGAAAAGGTAGCAATTCACGCGGGAAAGGCATAAAAATAGCTTTTATTTAATGTCAAGGTTCTTAGAAAATGCAAACGCTACTCTTTCGAGTGCATTCATGGGCAGAACTATTCATTAATGATGGACTGTGGCCGATGTAGGAAAACATTTAGAGCTGACAACCTGGCTTGCCATCATAGCGAGGAGGTGCGGAACCAAAAATGACAGAAAAATTGCACATTTGGGAAGGAATCATTATTCTTGATCAATAAAAATAGGCTTTGCAACTTTTACTGCCATCCCCAAGCCTATTTCTCCCAGAGAAATGATTTGCCTAATCAGGAACATGAGGATTAAATGGGATCCATACATGTGCGCCAGCATAACCCGTTTGGCGTCATTCTGTTTTTCCTTTAAAGTTTGCACAGAGCCGGCTTTTTCAGACGCGTGTTTATACCCTCTAAGAATGAACAAATATCAAATCAAACGCAACATAGTTTTATCTGATTTGCTCCTCCAAAGCAGCTCTTTGAGAAGCTTATAATTGCCATGTGCTCCGCTGAAGGCAGGCACATAGATCAGACACAACTCACAAAAGCTTCTGCAAGTGTGTGTGCGTGTGTGTGTGTGCGTACTACAGTGAGACAAACTGCCAAACAGCCAGCAGGAGCGAGTGAGGCAGAGGATGATTTCAAAGGTGGGAACAGTGTGCCGAGCCTGCATGTGGCCATTCATCTCCTCGCTGTAGAGCAGACAGGTACGGAGGGGTATGACGGCCCGTACAAGGTCAATATTTTACTTTGGCTAGCGCCGGCTCGATTTAATTACAGGCGGAGCGCCACTGAAAGAGCACGCAGAGATCAACAGATGCTGCAAAACTCAAGCCCCTATGGTTCTACAAGCAACACAATTTGTATCGTGTAGGAAGACACTGGCACGTTCGGTCCCGACTCGCAGCAAAGCAGGGCCGTGCTTTTTAAACGGGGAGGTGAGCGGCTTATTTTGGTTGAAAATGCTTCCGTCTGTGAATTGTTTTCCTGATACGAAAGTATAAAAATCTTGAAACATAATTAAACTTTTTTACATCACAGTCAATTACATCTGTGTATTTTATTATGATTTTATGTGCTACATTGTAAATGAAAGGGAAATTATAAAGGGTTTTTTGTTTCTTTGCAAATCATTGAAAAGTATGAAGTGAATATGTATAATCGTACATGCCGAATATGAGCCAACACTTTGTGACGCAACCTTTCCCCACCTCATCATTCTGCCACTGTCTATAGACCATTGGTTTGCTATTCTTCTTTGCCAAATAGATGTCACCATGGGAATGGTGCTTTCAGGGTGATGTGCAGTGTTGGTTTCACCACACCGCCTTTATCCACATATTAACTGTGGCCCTTGCGACCGAAAGAAAAACAGTCCCACAGCCCGATGCTGTCACCGCTAAGTTTCACACAATAGTTTCCTTGTTGTTGTTTTTTCACTTGTAATAGCAATACACGCATTCCTCCCACTTAAAAATTACTTGAACTGTTTAAACATGCAATAATAACCCAAATATCTACATGTATCCATACCATCTAAGCCAGGGGTGTCAAACTCCTCAAGGGCCGCTGTCCTGCAGTTTTTAGATGTGCCACAGCTACAAAACACTGGAATGAAATGGCTTAATTGCCTCCTTCTTGTGTAGATTAGTTTACAAGAAGGAGGCTAATGACCTAATTATTCTATTCAGGTGTGGTGCAGCACAGTCACATCTAAAAGTTGCAGGGCAGTGGCCCCTCCAGGACAGGAACTTGTTACCTGTGATCTAAGCAAATCAAGCGGGGACAGCTAAACGCAGTTTTTATTTCCATGTCACCTAGTACAGCGGCTGTGTTCATACGAATACCGAGCAGCGACGTGATTGGCTGAGCGTACCAGGAAGTCGAGCCGCGGCGCGGTGGTCACCTGACTTTTTTTTTTTTTAACGCAGGCGCATCTGCTTTTCAAAAATCAACAGAACAGCAACGGCGACAGATACGGAAGAAAAGAGACCAACATGGTTGAGGCTCCGAGCGGCGCGGCGGTCGTGTGGCTGCTGGTGTTTTCCTCCCTCATCCCCGCGGCGGAGGCGTACGACGCGGGCGACGCTCTGGCCCTGCTGCTGTGCACAGTCCTGGCCGTGGTGGGGTTCTGCGTCGGCCTCGGCTGGTACGCGCGGAGGCGGAATGGGCCGCCGCTCTGAAGAACGGAGGACTTCGGACATTTGTCACCTCTTTACCGCGCGCCGCGTTAAAACCTCCCTGTGCGCGAGCCCTGCAGTCTACGGATCTTCTGGCGCAGGTTCTGCTCTGAAACGTGCCTTATTGGAGCTGCATTTCCAAACCGAAACTCGGGATGGAGGAATCACGTGAACCACAGGAAGGAGACATCCAGGAAGTGTGCGAACACAACGCTGTGATTAAGGACCGAACACTGTTGCCTTCCACGCACAACAAAGACTTTCTAGAAGATTTCTGCTTAAAATGCCTGTTTCTCTTTAACCAGATATGTTAGCTTTAAACGATCACTGTGGTTACTTGATGTGCTTCTGAAATCAATATTGATTGATTTGATCTGTGATGATCCCATGACTTAACTTTGGAAAGTTCGATCCAATTATTCTGATCACAGTTTTTGTAAAGAATAAACACATTGAATCAAACTTCTTTTAATGGTTCTTGATTTTATTGATGTGGTGCGTACTTCACGATGTCCTTGTCTTGGTTCCTGGGCATGTTTATTTTATTTATTCAGAATTATGGCTGTATTATTGCAAGTGGCTTAATATTTGAGCAGGATATATATTTTGGTCTGAGTTGTTCATTAAGGTGAAAGGAAAAAAAGCCTACATTGGTTAGGACTGAAGTCAATAAAAATCATTTAAAAAATAAATAAAATGCCTGCATGAGCAGATTTTGTCTTTTAGTCTTACATAGTGCCCTTTTTTACTCTTTCACTTTTCAAATCATATCAAAATTTATGTTAAATGGACTGGAGGAGCAACAGCAGTCTGCTGCTCAGGTGCTGCTAACAAATTATTTTATAAGATAAGATCAAAATTTACTCTTTTTTTTTTGCTCTAGACATGAGGTATGTGGAGGGAAACAAATAACGCACACTAATTTGAACAGTTGTGTTCTCAGATGGTGGCAGGTTCTGAAATGGTTAAATATCGTCAAACATAGCTGTGAAAAGTCACTTAGGCTTTTTATAGCAATAATAATGTAAAAGAAATAAATAAACATGTCAGATATTCTTCCCTGTGTCAGTTTCAAGCACAGCTTCTCTACATGTAGGATAACAACTACATCATCTGTTTGGTTGTCCCCTCCGCCCCTGCATGTATTGGGTGTATGTACATATGGCTGATTGAGTCATTGTTCCCCACGGTGGCCATGTCTGTGACATCACAGCTCCGCCTTACGTGGTTTGGGTGGGTGGGAGGGAGGAATCAGATCCTATGAATTTCTCATGCTGACCAGGAAGAACGAACAAGCGGGAGCGCAGAGTGCTCGTGTATAATGCATACGTCCTACAGTACAAAAGGAATCCATCCAACAGACAGTGATGTTGGTCTGGCTTAAAACCACGGCGCCTTGCGCATTTCGTCAAAGTACAAACAATAGAAGAAAAATAAAAAAATCTACTCACTTGTACTTCCATTGGGACTTTGAGCCTTTCTGACACATCAATATGCTTGGGTCATAATTGTTACACCACATTTTGCCCCTGCTGACCAAAAGGATCCCTACAGCATGATGCTTCCACCACCATATTTACTTAGAAGCTGAACCTGCTTGGTTGCACTTAATTTTATTCAGGGGAAATCAGCGCAAATGAGGCTAAATACCACTCTTATTTTTATTTAATATTCATTATTAAAAAAAGCAATATATATATATATATATATATATATATATATTATAAGACACCATACGCTATTTGAGGAAAATAACATAATAAAAGATAATTTTTAAAATATAACTTATTGACGGGCAATTTTTAAAAAAAAACAACAAAAAAAAGTAGTTTTACACATTTAAAGTAATGACTCAAAGAACGTTCTTTTTCCCCCTGCTGTAATCCGTTCCTCGTTACTAGGAGGCGGCCCTGCGTTGCTGTAGTAACGCGTTACCGGTCAGCAGTGGCCCTGTTGAGCAGATGTTACCGTCAGAGAGACAGAGTTGCTGCTGCTGCTGCTGCTGCTGCAACAAGAGACAAGACGCGTCTTGGATCACAAATAGGAGGGATGCAGGGCGCATGCGCAGTGCGCTCCGTTTACTGTAGGATATTCACCGTGGAGGAAGAAAAAGAGAGAGAGAGAGCGAGAGAGAGAGGGGGGGGGGGCAGGCACCAAATGTAAAAAAAAAACTGCTAAAAAACCCCGACGTGTGCAATGTAAATAACCAACCGGAGGGACACGAATTGGGATTATCAACAGGTAGGAGTTTGATTGATCGTGTGATCGGATGTCTGTCTTCTTCTCTGTTTTCTTTTTTCTCCCCCCCCCCCTCCTCCCCCCATCTGGCCCTGTCTTCTTATGTGGTGGCAGCGATTCTGGTCAATTCATAGCGGAGCCTTGGAAATGATTCTAGTCTAATGGATGCGCGAATCGTGCAGGATGCGGAGATTATCGTTCCGTTCTGATGATGAAAAATAAAAAATAAATAAAAATAACGCGGAAATCTATTGGACTGGAGCGCTGAAACGTTAAGAGGACGCAGTTCAGACGCGTAAGTATAGATCCAAACGCCTTTGTGTGTAATCGAATAAGCTGTAAAACAGTGCGAAAGTATGTCATATCATTATTACTGGGCGGCTTGTTTTCGTTGTTTCTCCCGAGCCGCGTCGATCCTTCTCCATCAGCGGACAGCAAAATGGATCATATCTGTCCGCTTTAACTCTGTGCGAGATGTTTGAGGAAAATGGTGGTTTTGCCTCGTTGGATCCATTAATGAGAGCAGCGCTTATTAGCGACCCCGTAATCCCTTTAACCTTTTGATAATCGGAGGAAAACAGAGGGATGCTTTAACGTTTATGCTGCACGGAGCCTAAATGTTCGGGGCGAGGCGTCGGTTTTCTATAGAGAGAGCCTTCCTCTGTTCTGCGGGGAAAGTGTAGGGTGTGATCAAGAACAGCTTTTTTTTTTTTTTGTCTGCATTTCTCTTTATGTTTCACAGTTGCGCCGAAAATGCACACAACCCCCCCTTTCCCTTAACCATAAAGGGGGAGGAGGGCTAGGGGGGACGGGGTAGGTGGTGGGTGAGGGGGGGCAGCGGGGGGCGGACTGGAAATCCATCCTAAACCTTTGCAAATGTGGAACTCGCTGCTTTCCGACGCGTAAAGATGCGTCGTCTCTCGGTGGAGGCTGGACTGCGCTGTTGCCATCTTTTGTTCTGGAAATTCCGAGGCGTCATGACAAGAAATCTGTCACTTTCATCGGGCTCCGTCGCTGCATGTCTCTGCTTTCTCGTCTCATTTAGTTTTGTTTTTTTTTTCTCCCCCCAGGTTGATTCACCGTTATGTTTAAACGCGAAGAAGTCCTCTTCGAATCGTCATTGTTAGGGGTGGAGGGTGGGGTGGGGGGATGGCTGCCTTTTTTGTATCAACTATGCAAGTGCAGTTGTTGTTTGGCACTCAACGCTGATGGATGGATGATGTTTTTCAGGGATCTTTTCCAGGTGTGTGATGAGACAAAGAAACAAAGGATGTCTTAGAGAGGAGGTTGCCTGTACGCCTGGAAACCTCTTCAAAGCACACCACCAAATGGATCAAACGCCTCCCCCTGCCACCTCCAGATCATGATACTCGGCTGAAGCTATTCCACTACATTTATGATCCCTCCTCCATCTATGGCGAACTATAGCCATGCAGGGGACCACACCATCTTGCAGAATGTTTCTCCTCTTGCCACATTCCTCAAATTAACCTCCCTGGGTTTCATCATTGGAGTCGGTGTGGTAGGGAACCTCCTGATCTCAATCCTGCTGGTTAAAGACAAGAGCCTGCACCGAGCACCCTACTATTTCCTGCTGGACCTGTGCGCCTCGGATATCCTGCGCTCCGCTATCTGCTTCCCCTTCGTCTTCACCTCTGTAAAGAATGGATCTGTCTTAACCTACAGCATACTGACCTGCAAAGTGATTGCCTTCCTCGGTGTGCTCTCCTGTTTCCATACAGCATTCATGCTCTTCTGCGTCAGCGTCACCCGCTACCTGGCCATCGCGCATCACCGCTTCTACACCAAGAGGCTGACCTTCTGGACGTGCTTGGCCGTCATTTGCATGGTGTGGACGTTGTCTGTGGCCATGGCGTTCCCTCCGGTGCTAGACGTCGGGACGTACACGTTCATCCCGGAGGAGGACCAGTGTACGTTTCAGCACCGCTCCTTCAGGGCGAACGACTCGCTGGGCTTCATGCTCCTGCTGGCGCTCATCCTTCTGGCCACGCAGCTGGTTTACCTCAAGCTCATCTTCTTCGTCCACGACCGCCGAAAGATGAAGCCCGTCCAGTTCGTGCCTGCCGTTAGCCAGAACTGGACCTTCCACGGGCCGGGCGCCAGCGGGCAGGCAGCGGCCAACTGGCTGGCCGGGTTTGGCCGCGGTCCCACCCCGCCTACTTTGCTGGGGATCCGACAGAACAGCAATGCAGCGGGCCGCAGACGTCTTCTGGTGCTCGATGAGTTCAAAACGGAGAAGAGGATTAGTAGGATGTTCTACATAATGACATTTTTCTTCTTGGCTCTGTGGGGGCCCTACCTGGTTGCCTGCTACTGGCGCGTGTTTGCCAGGGGCTCTGTGGTCCCTAGAGGGTACCTGACAGCAGCCGTGTGGATGAGCTTTGCCCAGGCCGGGGTCAATCCTTTCATCTGCATCTTCTCCAACAGGGAGCTACGGCGCTGCTTCAGCACCACACTCCTCTACTGTAGAAAATCCAGGTTACCGAGGGAACCCTACTGCGTTATATGACGGTTTTGCTGGGGTTTTTTACTCATCTATGTCTTGGTTACCCTGGTTTATCTTGATGTGGGCTCGTCCCAGTTGTACAGCTCTTGTTCTACACCCTTCCCCTTCAACCTCCTGGTTTTCCCTTGCTCCTCCTTCTCAGAGGGTGGAGGGTGGACTGCCGATCACGCGGCTCTGCGTGGGTGATTAAATTACAAAAAGTCCAATTGAACATGGAGACCGGATTGAATGGGAATATAGAGAAGGTATGGATCCCCTCCTATGTTTATGTTCTAGTAAACAGACATTGTGGAAGGCCATGCAGATGCAGAAAAGCAAAAAGTAAAAAAAAAATGTTTTTGTTTCTTTTTCCTTTGACAAAACGATGAAAACAAAACCTCCTGCTTTGGATCTTTCGAAGACGAGTTACTCTGTGATGTGTGAAATACAAAAATAAAAAAAATTTGAAAAAAGCTTAAAAAGTGAACATGTAATGAAGAAACAATACCTCTCAAGGAATCATTGGAAATGTTTTACAGTTTAAGAGTTGCACTAAAAAGAAGATGTAAAGTTGCATTTCTTTGGTCGATGGTTGCCATCTGCATCTCAAGGACAACTTTTTTTCCTCTCTCTTTGTTTTTGTTCTCCTTCAGCGTAAATGATGAATGCTTTAATTTGCAACAGACAACACAATTGTCTTTTACCGTACGTAAAGCAAAACTTGGTGACGTTGGGATACACACCATCACAGGAGGATGAGATGGTTTTAATGTAAGTGGTTTCCTTTTCGATTTACAGGGCGGGCGGGCGTTACCGGGGGCGAGGGTTTCCGATTTGTGTTTTTTTTTTTTTTTTGAAGTTGCAACTTAAGACTAGAAATTATTTCTAGTAGTTTTACGATCCATATGTCCATAGTGTCTCGCATTGTTACTTTCTTAACTGATTTTACGAGAAAAAATAAAATAAAAGATGGAGCAACGTATGCGTTCGGAACAAAAAAAAAAACAAAGACTGATTTTTAAAGAAAAAAAACAGATCCTGTGCTTAAAAAAAAGACATTGAAGACGTAGTTTAATGTTTCATCATATCCATGTACCTAAACACTATCATATTGTGACAGTATTGCCGATGCCACTCCGGGTGTTCTTGCCTTAATGGTGATGATATTGTCATGTTTGTTTTTTTTATTTATTTATTTCCATTCAGTCCTAAAACAAAAAAGATTTTCTTTTTTTTGTAGATGCAAGGGGAGCTGTTTTTTTTTTTCTTTCTTTCTTTGTCACATCAGCGTGAAATGCATGTCCATTTTAAAAAAAAAAAAGCTGGTCCACTCCCATGAGCATCACAGGCCATACACTGAGCAGCCCATTTTTTATTCTGCAACGGTTTGCTACACCCCACAGAGTGCGGCGAGCACAGCGAGAGAGAGAGAGTGTGTGTGTGTGTGTGTGTGTTGCAGTGGATGTGTATTACAGCAAAGATGTGTGTGAGCTAGACAACCTTCACTTCAAGACCAGAGCCTTAGTATGAAATCTTGCACAATTTGTAAAAAACGTAAAAGGAAAAAAAAGAAAAGACATTTAAGGCACACTGTCTTGTTTCTACTTTCCCTACATTTGCTCTCTACTGATTGTTTTCGATGACTTACTTTCTTTTTCTTTCTCTTGTGGCCATTTTAATATTTATTACGTATTCATTTTTGTATATTATAGGTAGTGTGTCAGTATGTGAGTCTTTCATTTTGAAGTCCCGAATGTGAGTAACGCTTTCAGTTAGGATTGCATTTGCTGAAAGTTAACTGTGTAATCTGTTGCTTTTTGGAAATAAAAGAAAGTATCAATTTTGAAAAAAAAAAAAACAAACAAAAACAACAACTGTTTTTCTTTTACATGCATGTGGCTGAGTGGGGACAATACAACATGGCTACATTAATACTTTTTATTTTTTTTCTTTGGAGTTGGGCTCTTTGATTATTTATGCTACGTTTGATGGTTTTCTGTGCCTGGGAAGTTGGGACTCGGAGTAGAGTCCCACTGGAGTTATATTTGTTCTAGTTTCACAGTGAGGAAAACTGGTGGGACTCACTTATTGTTGTGGAGCTAGCTAGCGACATAGTAGATAACTCCTTTAGCAACTTTGGTTTGGATAAAGAGAAAGACATTTGCGACTGTAGTCACTCGTCAATTGTACTAATTCCTACACTCGATAGTAATCTTCAGTTGCCTTTAGATAGTGAATGGCTGAACACTTTTATCAGGTAATTAATTAGTCACAAGGACAAGATAAAAACTGATTTATTCTACCTTAAAGATTGCTTTTAATCAGGTTTGTGCTATACTAGTTGATTTTTCTTTGGTAACAGTCCTCAAGAAAGATGATTTTTACCAACTTAAGTGTGTAGATTTCTAAAGACTAGCCAGTAAATATTAGCACGGCCAATTAGGGATAAACAGATATGACATTTATTGCTGTTATTCAAAAACAGTAATTGCGTTAGGAATCTGACTTATTATGAGCTCAGTTATAAGGTTCAGCTGATTAAGCATGCATAATTTACATTATCATTGAGATTATTAACTCTTCTGTAATTTTCCAATGTGGACCATAATTGAGGTCAATATTTTTTAAAAAGGATTATTATTTGCACCTATTCTGTAAAGTTTAGCTGTGCAATTGTTACAGTTTTTTAAATCAATCCTTTTTTATGTCATTCCAAAACGTGAGACTTGCACAGATATTGGATTTCTAGTCTTGAAATCTTTCTCCGGTCCTCAAAGGCCGGTGGTCTGAGACTTTTAGACGCGTACCTGGTCCAACATGCATGAATCGAATGATTGAATTACCTCCTCGGCATGCAGTCAAAATTATTTGATTGATTTGTTTTGAAGCAAAAATACATCTAAAAAAAAACGATCACCGATCCTTGAGGATTTGACACTGAGTTAAATTCCTTCCTTGGTTCAACACTGCTCAATCAAAGGATTATTTATTAGCAGGCCTCTGCAGAATTATGAAACTTTCTCTGTGCTTTTTTTCCACCATAAATCAATTTATTTGCATAAATAACTGTAGCTGTCTATGTCAATTACCATCTAATACAAAATGTCAACTAAGCACTATGCTCCTAATGCTCCTGATTAGCTGAGTTAAGTTGGCTAATAGCGTAGCTCTGACTAGCCATTTTAACACATGTATGGCCTGAACTAATTTGTCTTTGTCCAAACTGAGTTTATTAACAGAGCTATCTACTGCAGGTAAGATAGTTATTACTCACATCCTCTCCAAAGGATCCTGCTTTGGGAAAAGCTCCTCTCTGCTTTACATGGGAAATGTTTAAAACATCAAACACGGAGGGTAAAAGCCTCGCTTTAAAGTGGGTTTCTAAGTGACTATTGCTGGTTGGCACTTCTACAAGGTTTCCATATGTATAATTTATGTGAGTGCTTTTTAAATATGAGCATAGTTTTCGCTCCAGTTTGTGTGGAACAGCGTATCACAACAGCATACCCGCTGCGTCTTGCCGCTAAACGTGAAGTGGCTCGGACATTTAATGGAAATAATCTGCTTGAATTGATCTCCCGGGTTCGCAGGGTGTCATTCTGTGTTAAAGAGGAACGCCAGTCAATTTCACATGACATATACGCAGCCACCATATAGAACAATGGCGCCCGATAACCCTTTAGCTGGGGCCCCCGGAGCGGCGCATGACGTAGCAGTTTGTTCCAGTCTTTCTTTCTTTTCTTTTCTTTTTTTTTTTTTAAGGTCACATTGACTTGCAGCTGCACTGAAGATGAGCTGTAAAATATGGAATTGAGAACTGAAGAAATGAGTCAATTTAACATTTTCTTTATTATGCATGTGGGTTGGGGAAGGAGGGAGAAAAACTTCTGATGTTTTGATTTTTTTTTTTTTTGCTTTTTTCGGAAATAAATGTAACTAAATGATAATAGAATTCCTCTGCAGAGATTAATGGTTCAATTAATTGATAATTAACTTTTTACCCTTTGGAAAATAATTAACAGCTCTTCCAGACATGTTTAGTTATTGAGTGGCATTTGTGAACAAAAGAACATAAATAAAAATGTAATCTTTATGCCAATGACAGAGCCGTTTAAAAAAAAGTATGCTAACCATGGTGCTGAAATGGCTCTCCAGGGATTTCCACAATGTTCTTAAGGTTCTACTGAGGACACAGTTCTGTTCAGAAGTTTAAGCAATGTCATTCATTTGTAGCTTGTGCATCTAAACCTCCAGATTTTCTGACATGGGCTGCGTTCACACAGGAGGTCTTGATGTTGAATTTTTTTTTGCTTAAATCTGTTTTTATTGTTGTTGTTGTTATGCGTACTTGTGAATGAGACGACTGTGAAAACAGTCCACATCCCCAAAGTGACCCGCAAGCACAGAAGAGGAACGTTGCGCACCGCTTACCGCCTTGACAACGGATGGAGACGCCAAAGGATCGATTTTAAAGTTTGTTCAGCGACGGGAGTCGACAGTCATGTCACAAAATCATAATAACACGAGGGAAGATAATGTGTCAGTCATTGTCTTCCCTCTACGATACAGACGTCTTTCATATGTTAATGACAATAACTTTCAACCAATGTTTACGTCCTGATTTAATGAGACACCAGTGCTTCACGAAAGGCTTTAGTCTGCTTGGTTGTTTCTGCTTCTGATGTTTTTGGATGACTTGGTTCAGCTGGAATATTCTTGACCACATAGCTTCTCTACTTGTGAGGTCATTTTTGTGCAAAGTTATTGTATTTCGTTCATGATGACAATGGCCAACACAATAGGACTGGTCTAAAGCTTGAACAATGTAAAGTCATGCTGCCATATTCTGTTCTTTTTTATCCATATAAGCCCAATTCACAACAAACAAATCCTGTTATTCACCCTTACAGTATGTATGCAGTTTAATATTAGCGTTTCGGTGCGCAGCAAAGTCATAATTTATTCAATAAAACTGGTCTTTGGAAATTATGCTCTTTTAATCTCAGTCGGTGTTCATTTAAATTCCAAGCCTGCAAACACAGTCCAAAGAGGCCAGATCAAACTATTAGATATCTGTCTAAAAAAATGTAATCCGTTTTTTTGTGTTTTTTTTTCACCAAATATTACCTTTTGGGAATATTTCTTTAGATTCACGAGGTACATAAAAGCTGACCTATGACCATTTGTTCCACTTATTGAAAGTGAGGAGGAAATTTCGCTACTTAATGTTGTGGCACGAATTTAACATCTCACTGATGCATATTTCATTCTCATTGAGCACATGCAAATTAGCAAACGGTGTCACTTTTGAGCACTGGCCCATTTTCTGGCATGTTGATTCGAGTGCCCCAGTAATTTCCTGTCTCTCTCTCTCTCTCTCTCTTTTCCTCTTTCTCTTTACATCTGAGGAAAATATGCCGTCAAGGTGACGGCATGGCTTCAAAACTGTCTGAACCACTTTTCCCCTCCAAGGTACCTTCTCTTCCGAGAAACGGGGTGGTACATATCATTCACAATCGAAGCAATTACCCACCGACTGACTGCTTGATTTCGGGCACACGTGTTTAGATTACAGCAGACGGAAAACACGATAATCACGCTGGATGTAATTTTCATTTAATGCTCAGAAGACTATTCAATTAGGTTTTTGGCTGCCTATGAATAATCAAGCCACGTCTTCTCCAGTTCCCTTCCAAGACTGGCGCATGCAGTTGGAGAGATTTTTATTTCTAAGAACGGGTTAAGAACAATAGAACACGCCTCTGTGTTATGTTTATTATCAATACCATCTGGCGACTTGCAAACACAATTTCATTTGGAAATACAAAAAAAAAAAAGGCCTCATTGAGTTTGTTTAATCATACGAAACCCTAATTACCGAGCAGTAAGTGTCCATGACAACAAGCTTTCAAAAATGGGAATGAAATGAAGTGAATAACTTAATCTTTTGAAAAGCCATTTAGGGTAAAAAAATAAATAAAGAACTGCTTTCTGTGGGGTTTTTTATACATTTTTTTATTCACTAGACTTGTCTTTGTGTTTAACCACTGGCCGATATTCCTTGCACAGGAATAGAGATGTTTATGAGCAATGACTCGCGCGGACTTTGGCGTGAGACGTTTCCAAAACGCTGCTTCTGTTTGACCTCTGAGATTAAGTGTGTTGGGTTCGTAGCAGCGATTTAGGAGCAAAACAGAGCCAATTGCTTTTTCTCGTCTTGGAGATGGAAAGTCTTTGAGGTGTGGCGCTGCAATGGTTTCCTTGCCTAACTGGATTACGGCTTTGAGGCTGATGTGCCACATCTGACTGACTACAGCCAAAGACTGCTAAGGCAAATGAACAAAAAAAAAAAAAACAATAAATTTCAGTAATTTATTAGTTGAAATTTATTTCATCCGTAATAAATTTTTGGATTGGAAAATCCTCCTTACGGTTAAATTCCAGAGTAACTGAAGGCGATGACAGCACACAATTTACCAAATGCAGGCTTCGCTAGCATTAAACAGCAGTATGAGATTTCTGCCAAATACAGTGTTTTATAATTGTGCTAAAAAGTTAAATTTTTGGTCTAATTTGCTCAGATTGCCTTCTTCCACATGTTTACTGCGTCCCCATAATGGCTTGTGTAAGGATTCGGTTGTTTCTGTGTGTTTATTTAGGTTTCTTTGTTCTGTGGAGTCTCTACTACCCCTTGATTAGTAACACCTGTTCCTTGTTTCTCCTGATTGTCTCCCTGTGTATTTAAACCCACCTGTTGTCCTTGTTCCTGGTCAGGTCTGTGTCTATTCTGTCTTGTCTGCTGTCAGTTATTTTTGTAACCAGTTGCTACCAGTATTTGAGCTTTTAGCCTCGCGCTCAATCTGTGCCGCCTGGACTTTGTGTTTTCATCATTAAAACATCATTCTTTCATTCCAACCTGAGTCCTCGGCGTCATTCTCACCATCTCTCAACCGCACATCATGACAGCTTGTGATGTACTGATAAGACGACAAGAAATCACCTTACGTTATATATTAACTGATTAAACAGCCGAGAATTATATTCAGTTGTTGGATCCTTTCTCTGGAAATGTGCTTGTGCTTTTTTTTAGATTCCTTTTATTCTTAAGTGTGTCACTGGCATCACATCAATATAAACGAATGTAAGACGATGACTGCCAATTATCACATGTTTGTCATTCATAAGAACAATAATATCCTGAAGTGTAATCTGTGTGGAAAGAACAGAACATGATAGAATATTTACTACTGATGGTATCGGTGAACAACATTTGAGAATGTAGGGCGATAAAACAGTGCTCGGTTTGTTGTCATTTCTTAATTAACGTAGCTATGCAAGGAGGGTATTTTTTTTTTAATTTTCAAACAGAAAATTGCTTTTTTGTTGTTGTTCTGTGGATGAAAAATGTATATGTTTTTGAGACTGCAATGCTTTTGAGTTTATATAATGTTTGGTGGTGAAACAACATGATCTGACTTGATACGAGAAACTGTTCAGGGTTTACTATCGTTCATTCTTAGCTCACACTGGCAATTTTTGGAAAATTCTCCTGTCCCCTCTCTTTTTAAATTTTTACATAACTTTGGTTGTTTATGCCCATTGGATCCCAAAGTTTCTTCTGGCTACCACAGAAGGTTACCCACGTTCCACCAGTGGCAAGGGAACCACAATTTGATGACAGTGGAAGCAGTAAAATGGAAACAGGTTGGTGCAAGTGAGAAGCTTTGGTTGCTGCCCTCCAAATGGCAGAAGACAGTCTATATGGACCATGTCTGTGGGCAGCTATGGAGAAAACAGAAGCAGAAAACCCCATTAATACAAAAAGAGAAATGAAATAAAAATGATTAGTAACACCCCCTGGTAACCACAGTTGTTTTTAGAGAAACAAAAACAACCATTTGAGCTGCTAGTTTTACAAAGCTAGCAGCTTAAGCTAACAGCCTTACGCCGGTCCAAACTTATGAGTCAGCAGCTCAAATGGTTGGAAGCTTTATATTAGCTTAAATTTGAACATTTTAAGCTAAAATACCTCTGCAATCTGTTGGCGAGAAAAAAAAACAAAAAAACAAGCTGCTTATTAGAATACAAACATGCTAGCATAACACAACCACACTGCTAATGGCTGGTTTAAGCAGGGCAACAAAAAAAAAAAAAAATGACAGCAGCATATTTTGCTAAAGTGCAGCTTAGCTTGTGATCTTATACAGGTTCAGCTTCTTTGCTTCTAAATCTCCCCCCCCCACCCACCCAACCTCTGATTTTGGTGGGAGTTCAAGAGTAAACACGTCTCCGCCGTTGCTAATACTTCGGATGAGTGAAGACTTAGGTTGAACATGATTGGTGGGTTAGCGCTTAAGCACCGGAGCTCGCTGAAGTCAGAATATGCAAAGAGAGAGTACTGGTCGGCGGTAATCCCCCTGACGAGGATTACCCATGTCTTTCATGCTAGATTAAAGGGTCCCATGATAACCTGCTGTGCTGACTGGGTCCTGATGTGGAATCAATGCTCTGGATGATAAATTGTCGGCATCGTCGTTGTTGTCTTTTCCTTTCAGTGCTGGGTTTGACGTTTCCTTGGCTCCCCGGATTTGTTTTTAACGATTAAAAAAAAAAACTATAACTATTGTACAAATATTCAAATCTAACCACAAATTCTCATTCGCATTTAGGTTTGACATTTAACTGGGACCTTTTCACACCTTATATGCTCAAAACAGAACCACTAAACAGCAGCTTTCTGCCAAGAAAAAAATCTTACTTTCAAATTTTTTTGTTCCTTATTTGAGCTAAACAAGTTGACGTTTAGAAATAATGGATTGAACACTGCTCCCTTTTTTCAGATTCTAAATCTTGGACATTGTTTGAAACTTTCTCGGCTGTCCATTGTGTCTCTTGGTGTTCTTGATGCTTTGTTTGCTGATGCTTTCTGATGCCTTTGGAGAATTGTAGTATTAGTATTATTTAAAACGTCCAACCGTTTACGTCTGCTCACTCTGAGGTACATTTGCCCAAGGAGGAATGAAGGAAGGGGAAAAAAGCACACTATGGAGGCTAAACTTGACACAGATCTCATTAATAATTTGGTTTATTTTTAATAATTTCTTTATTAATTCATTGATTTCTGCGTCACCGTGACCGAGGAGTGTTTAGGGATGTTTATCCAGGCGATTTGTTCCCTCTAATTCGGCATCTTTTTTTTGTGACGAATCCAAGGGCTTTTGGGGAAGGAAAAAAAAGCGGGAAGATGGGAAGGGGGAGGGGCGCCTGAGAACGACAGGGTGGTGTGGGGGGGGGTTGTTGTTGTGGGAGTTAATCCACTCGTTTTCTTGTGTTCCTGCCTCTTCAGCACATTCCCTCTCTCCTCTTTTCCCTTCATCCTTCCTTCTCTCCTCCTTTCCTTTATATTTTTGGAAACATCTCATTCTCTTGAGTCAGGCCCGGCGCTCTCACGAAGGCACCGTTTAGCAAGCTCTCGCCTCCTCATCGTCCTCCTCTTCATCGTCACTCTCTCTCTCTGCTGTTTATGATATTAAAATATCAAGAGAGCCAAAGCAAGAGAGGGGTGGGGGAAAAAAAACAACAAAAAACTCATCTCTTTTATGCAGATTGACAAAGGCGAGAATAGGTGATTGATAAGCCATTAATTTGCGGTGCTTACATACCTGACAGGTAACTGATGGATGTATCCGCATCTGTTGGCGTAATGAGTTGGTCAGAGGGGGCCCACGGAAAGTGACGGGCCGAAATTTTTCGAGATTAAAACTCAGCATTTCGGAAGCAAAATCGATGCGATATTAATGCTACGGACACATTTTTGGCATTCATCTTAATTTGTCAAACGGTGTTGGCAGCGGCACTGATTGATGATACCTAACTTGACTGATAGTTGTGCCACTTGCTCTTCTTTTTGCACAGCTGACAGTGTTTATCAGCTCGCTTTTTATTACTTTTCTCAAGTAGTAATTAGCATGCGTGCAATACTGTGCCATTGTTTTTATTTTCTCTTGCAGACAAAGCCAGCCACTTCCAGGAAAATCTGCTAAGTGAGGTTCCCTTCGAAAATATAGTACCAATTTACAGCGTCCTGCTGGCCAGCTTCAGATCTGCATGTGGGATTAAATGGCTTCCTATACAGAGCGATACATTTGCTTGTTCTTTAAATCATTTGTATTGGTTTCTGACCTTCAGCGAGCACTGGAGTTGTTTACAGGGAACTCAGCTCCTCTAAGTTTGAGTCCAAGGTTTGGGGGGGAATGGTGGGAGCAGAGCCCCCGCTCCTCTGCATGGAAAGGCGTCAATTATGGCGGTCGGGGCGTCTGGATGCATTTCTCAAGAGGGTTTTTTTTTTTTTTGCAACACCTGACTGTAGTAGGAAAAGAAAGGCATGGGAACGACTAGATCTTCCAGAATGATCATGAAGATGTCAAATTCCAGATTTGTTACTTTAGCAACCTAATGTCATGTGACATTTAGACAATAATAAACATCTTTCTGTTGTTTTTGTTTGGCCCAGATTTAATTAAAGCTTAGTTTGCTGCACGTCCGATAATTTTATAATTTTTTTTGTGAGATTGGTGTATTGTGTGACCTTTGTTGGAATTCTAGTGACTTATTGTGATATGGGATAAACATTTCTGTGTTGTGTAGTTACATTTCTTGTGTGGTTTTAAAGCTTGCAAAAAAATTTATGGTTCTTGAAACTCATATTTCATAGTCAAATCATATTTTGTGTTTGTTAGTGTTCACTGTATCCTAGCTGAGAGATGGTCACGTGCACCGAAAAAAATAAAAATAAAAAATCCTTCTCAGAATTGTTCAGATTCATCCCCAGATTCACTCTAGTTTTTCAAATATAGCCTCCTACATATCTGTATTTTCAGGCTGCTGACATTATGTACTTCAGCTGGTCTAACACTTTTCCACCAACATTTATTCAAACATTTTTTATTTTTTTTTGTTTTTGACCAACAAGATGAAAAGACAACGCGCTGAATATAATAGAGTGCAAATGTACAGCATGAAAAGTTTGTGCAGATAAAGCTGAGTGAATCAGAAGCCCGTTGTAATGTGCCTTTCAGTTTCTATGGGAGCCTATTACCATTTTCCAATGTCAATGAGCACAAACTTCTGAACAATGTGTTCACCTGAGAAATATTTCCCTTCCACTTTAGAACATGGTCACTGCAGCGAAGGGGGGAAAAAAAAAACAATTTTCTGCCTTCTGTGTTCAGAGGATTCAATTTTCCTCTTGAGGAATTATATTTGCTACAGAGATGTAATAACTTTCCAACAGACTGATTACGCTGTTGTTATTTGTGCAATTTATACACCTATAGCAAAGCTGCACTGACTTGCACACTATACAAGTCTATGTGATTTACCTTTGGTGTCATCAGTGGCCCTTTATTTGCAGCACAATGATTATGATTGGGTTTAGCCATGCTTTGTTGTTGTTTTTTTTTTCTAAAGCAATTTGTATCTATGTATTGATGTTTGGCAAAGAGTAAAATAGCTACGAAGCTGAAACGTTACCAACAGAGTCATCGTCGTCATTCTTCAGGAGAGGCACAAACAGCAACGCAGTGCAAGTTCTGTAATCACTGCAGCAGCAGCTGGCTCAGGTACTCTGATGAAGATACTTTAATACGTAGACTTTTACTTTTTTTTTTTTGCACATTACAAAAGACGCGACAACAGCTCAGTGCTTATAAAATTAAGCTCGCTACTCATACATAAGATGCTTGGGAACTTTGTTCACACCTTACTTCACAATGTGTTGTCAGATCAAGTTTACATTCAAATAATCCAACAATTTTTTTAGCTATTGTAATTGATTATAATATTTTTTTTCCCCATTAGGAAGTCACTAAAAACAAGAAAATCCTTCTTTTTTTTTTATCCCACATGTACTTGCAATTTCACAAAACAATTTTATTTCCTGTAGGTGTTTGACTTTGTCCCATGGGTATCTTGCTAACTGTTTTAGCTCATTTGAACTTATTTAGCGTAAACAAGTCGAGCGTTTCACAGCTGGGGGACTGATGAGGAGAAATGTTTCCCAGTCAAAGTCTGAGCCACTGCATTGCAGCAAGTTTCTGTTCGAAAGCTTATTCGTTTTCCTCACTTCCTCCAAGAGCAGGAAAGAAGTCGGAGAGATGGATGTCTGTAAATGGCCGACTATCAGCTTCTCATGCTCAAGTGTTGCATTAACAATTCAATTCCACAAAATTCTTGGCAGGAATCTCTCTGGCAGCAGGAGCTTTTTAATAATGATTAAAGCCGATCCCCTAATACTCCAATTGTCTCAAGAACCTTTGCCAGTATATTTCAGAGTCGATCATCTCTTCAGTTTTGGTGAAAATAGCAAGACCACGTAGAACATTTCAAAATTTTACTTGATTTTTTTGCTTTTTTAAAATATTTTTATTATTTCTTAACAGATTCTGTTTTAGCATGTCGCTTCATTGACTGAGCCGTCTCTCGTGGGCGGGAAGCATCGCTACAGCTCCTCGCGGGTCAAGTGCTTTCCACGGCTAAATTAGATCAGATATTCTGATCGCTCGCTGAAATTTATTTCAATTAACATTGGGGATTCTTCAGCGCTGGCAGCCGACAGATGGTCTAAATCCCATTCAAGGGGAGGGCGGCAGCACCAAAGGGACAGCCAAGAACAGGCGACTTGGTAACGAGGAACTGCTTCAAACTGATGAGCCGGTTGTGGTCACAAAATATTTACCGGGAATTTTACATTGTTCGGGATTTCCAAACTTTTGACACCAGGTGTGGCAATATATGCCACCGTGGGTAAAGTACAATCAAGAATATTGGCTGTTTATATTATTTTGAGCACATGCTACACCATTTTTAGCTAGGCCAGGCTCCCGCAGCAAGACATTTTTCCCGTAGATTTAATAATTTTTCATCTATACTCAGGAATTATTGACTTAAAACAAACTTTTGTCTTATTTCAAGTGAATTAAGATATTTACCCAGAAACTAACCACAACATATTTAGTAAGATTTGATGTTTCTGCACACATATATATATATATACATATATATATATATATAGACCCTTTTTTTCTTCACACTGTTTTCTCAGGAGGATCTTGGTGCAGATTATTCTGTATGTCACATGACTGTTTTGGGGGGGTTATTATGTTTGCATGGACCATAGTCTTGAGTGGTCAAGTAGCTCAAAGAGGCAGGAAAACATTCTCAAAAATAATTGTGACATTACAATATCTTTTCATGCGCCACATCGTAGTACATGTAGAAACACCTTCAGTTTGTTTCGTAAGAAAATCCACCAAGTGTTGGATGTTTGGAAAGGGGAAAAACAGAGAGCAAGTGACGGCGTGAAAACAATCTAATCAGTGAGTGTGAGATAAATCAGGAAACGTAACATAAAATACTTGGGGGAATGTAGTGTTAATACAATCAGTTCCATCAGCAGCTTGCACAGGAGCTGAGGGCTGCGGTGTGTCACTGATCTGATTACCTACTCATCCAGGCCTCTGATCTCATTGTTCTCTGACACGGAAGATAATACATGCATAATAATGCGGGACTGTGCTGGAAATAAAGATTTGATTTTTGCAGCGGAAACGTGGCAGCTTGTTTTGCCGCCTCACTCATTTATCATGTATAAACGAGTCAAACGGTTAGTGGGAAAAGCTGATTTTTTTTTTTTTTAGACTTGTATTGTCAATGGAGAATAGTGGCATAATTTAAGATTAGAAAACAAAAGTAATTCAGCTGTTATTTTTTTAAAACGTAATAAAAAAGAGAGGAAAACTTGAAGTATTTCCTTCTTCTGCTAAGAGTAGCAACGCATCCATACCCCAATCTGAGATTATAGATCATGTAGACATTGAAAACCCAAATGGAGATTTTGGCAGTATTTTCAGAAAAACTAAGAAACTAAGACAGGAGAGCTTTCACACTAGGAAAGTTCTCAAGTAATCAATGCGATTGGGAGGGGAACAACAAAACATTTCACATCTTCATTTGGTTTGGTACACTTTCACGCTGCTTTAAAAATAAAATTATTCAGTTATTGCTACATAATTGGGGCCCTAGCAAAACAAAAAGCCTAGCATAAGCAACGAGCGGGGGAGTGGACTGTATCGCATGCTTCTCTGCATAAGTAAGATAAACAGAAACACAAAAAAAAAGATGGCAAAGAAGGAGAGACTTTAAGAAGCAGCTCTAGCTCCACAGACACACAGAACAGTTTTACAGAGAGTTTTGCTTGTTTGGGTCTCACTAGAGTTCAGGTGAACTTTTTCACCTAACAAGATGAAACCTGCTATCTGAGGGGACAAACTCTGGTCAATTTAAAGTTGACCACACAATTTTGAAGTGAAAGCGCACCAACAGTCCACTCACCCCTTTGATAGGGAGCAGCATTGCTCTCAACTAACCAGTTCGTCTTGCATCTGGTCATAGCACATGGATCAAGATTGGTCAAATAAAATCCCAGACATACCCAGGTATGATAAGTTTCTTCTGCAGAATGTCTGGGCTTTGATAGAGTGAGGAGCGATCAGGAGGAAGATCTCAATAGAGCTTCTGCTCCTCCCTACCAAAAAGACACAGTCCCTCTTTCTGGGAAGGAGACCAAAGACGTGCTAACAGGACTACATATCCCTTTTGCCTTTGGAACACCTTAGTATTCCATAGAACGAGGTGGGGAGCGTCAGTGGGAAAGGGAATGTGTCGGTCTCCCACCTGGTCCCGTTATGCCGGGGACCCAATCTCGGCTTAGCGGAAGACAATAAATGGATTAATGGCTTAGCTTCCAAACTACCACTAATTAGCTAAGACTTTGTTGTTCACAAGAGGCTTCCTGTTCAGCTAACAGCTTTAGAAAAACAATTCACTAGTCTTGGTTACTTTTGTTGCTTAGCAACAACTGAAACCCAATTCTGGCGTTTAGGTTTTTTCTTTCTTTCTTTGAAACACCATGTATTATTCGAGCTGCACTTCAGTATGTCATTTTCAGAGCAAACGTAGGGCGGTCCCATTTCTCACTGAGCTAAAGCATAATTGTCTTAGTGGCATTGAGAGGTGGATATCGTGGCCTGCTTCTAGTCAGTAGCATGTACTTGGTAATCGGATGCCAAAAAGAACACAGTCGCATGAAGCACCTACACTGGCCTTTTCGTGGTGTGATGCAAGCATTGCTGTTGGTGAGACAATGTGTCGAATACACAGCGATAGGAAAACAAAAGAATCATTGATGTTTACCTCGAGAGAAAAAAACAGACACGCAAACCCACATTGTTTATTAAAATTTGCCGCAAACGATGGAAGCTTCTCCGCCGCACAATCCCGGTCGTCTGCCGTCGTCGCTGTCAAACCGAATTATTGCGAGAAGCAAGAAGCAACCCGTTTCTGAATGTGAATGTAGTGGTGATTTAGTTACAAGAGAATCAAACAGTGATGAGTCACTGGAATTTATTTTCTTTAAATCGGTAACAGAAGCCTTGGTTCGGTGTCCACAAGCGTCTTCTGAGTGTTTCCCGTTCGTATATGCATGGAAGCCTGGCGCTCTATGATGTGTTTTGTTTTGGAGGCTGATATAATGGAAAATGAAATTATGTTTAAATGTGGATTCAATTCTGTTTTTTTTCTCCTTCTTCTTAGTGCAGCATTTAACAAGGCTTCGGTACTGTCACATCAGTGTCTACTTTTTGATTGGTAGTCTGTCCTTCCTTGAACCCACAGCGCAAACGCTGAAAATAAAGCCTATGCATAATTGAGTCATCTGGACCGAAATAACTCCACCATGTCAGTGTAAAAAAAAAAAAAAAAAAAAAAAACATTCTCCGAGGTACTGTGATTGTAATCACGGAGCATGAACAAAGGAGAATGTTATATCGCTGTGCGGCGCGGCAGCCTGGGCTTTCTGAAAGATAGAGTAAAGCAGAGCTAAATAACGTTGGTGACGGTTTATTCAACGGCCAGGACCAAAAGGGAAGGTTATCAAACGGTGTTTGAATCAATATGTAAAACTCGAAATCCCAAAGTTATTCGGATTTCAGCTGCTGATGGGAGAATGTTAACCCAGAAGATTTCAACGTCAGACAAGCTGTAGTCGATGAAGCGTATTTTAACAGTGGAGCTTCAGTAACTGAAAGCCAGACTAGTGGATCACTAGTGGCTGATTTTTTAGGTTTTGCTCACTACTTTAAGCTCCATGTTATGTGGCTGGAATACTAAACATTACATTTCTAATTAGCTACTACTTCCACTAATCATACCATGTGCTTAAACCAGAGCTAATTGCTAATATATAAACTAGAATCAACCAAGATTTTTCTGACTCTTCCATCTTTAAGTTCTAGATTAGCTTTTGAGTCTCAAGCAATGAATCAGACAACACAGACCTCCAGCTGACCAAATAAATTTAGTATGCAGAGTGTGAAATGTTAAATATCCTACCGGATATTGCTTCCGAGTCGTCCTTTGTGACTGCAGTATTGCGCACATTTAGATGCTGATTTGTTTGTTTTTTAATAGAAAATTTTCAAAAACCTCTATGCATATTTGTGCAGGCAGCGCCTTAGTTTACACTTTCTCCAATGTGATCCAGTTCTTGATGCTTCCCAATCAATGTAAAACAACAATCCATTAAATCTTATAAGTTGTCATTTGTGGTGAAGTCAGGATTCACATCTGCAGTGGCCGTTTTTGTTGTTGTTGTTGTTGTTGCAGACCATCTCTACAGATAACAGAAAAGCTTCACTTTTTAAGTAATCTGCTCTGCTCCACAGAGAAGTCGTAAGCCAGCCGATTCATCGAGTGAGAAGAGGAAGCCATTCGATCGGATAGCGGGCGCCATCCATTCCCACCCTGACCACAGACATGCAGGTTACAGTGTCCCTGTCTGACTTTATCTCTCGGAGCACCGGCTCGTCTTCAGACCCAAGGTTTCGGGCCCGGCTCTTGCTCAAGATAAAGCCTGAAATAGACCACTCTCGCTGACAGCGAGGCAGCGTTAGATAAGGCTGTTGTGTCCACAGCCTGGAGCTGGAAATGGAGAGGGAGCACAGAGGAGAGAGAGTGTATGCATGAGCAAGTAAGCAGAATACAGTCGTGAGATTGCAATTCCGTTGAAGGGTTTTGCTGTATGTGTTCGGCCTCCGACCCCCTTGTTCAAACACAGATAAAAGGAGGGGAAGTTATAGAACTGCACAAATCTTTTGCGCCCTTGCTTTTCTCGCCGATTGATTGTGCCTATTGACCCGTGTAGCTTAAAGCCCAAGCCAATTTGGTCACCCTGGCTTACAGAGATAAGAAAATTACCTTTCTGCAACGCGCACGCCGGTACATGTGCGTACTGAGGTGAACGTTCATGCATGCTCGACGGCAGCGTTTTATTAAGCCTCTGCCAGACGCCGAGCAGCAAAAAGTGCATCTGAAATGGCTTTCCTGCGTTGGCATGCGGAAGCCAATCAATAATTGTGTGTCTTAGTAAATTAGATCCTGTAGACAAGAAGCAGTAGTCAGCAGAGCCATCCCAGAGTAACCCCTTGCCTGGTTAGTTCATTCTTCATTAGACAATGGCCCGGAGTAATTGAATTGGCCTGTACAAGCTGAGGGCTTGGCCTTCGCTTTTTTGCCTTTGACAGCATATATTCAGATCTGATGGCTGTAGACCAGAGCCAAGAGCCCATTTATGACAGGGAGCCAGAGTTAAGACACTTAAAAGTACATCTGTTTAATGTCCAAGTCTTGGGATTAATATTTAATAGGATGCTGGTCCGTTGAAGTTAAAACTACGAATCAATGTCTCGTGACTGAACAAAATCAGATTTTTATCATACTTCTATACTTTCCTGACTCATTATTCCAGAGTTGACAATGGCCAAACAACGGAAACACATGGGTGGATGGATGGGAGCATACAATGCCTAAATTTTCATCACTTGCCTAAACATGTACTACGTTTCACAAATAGATGGCATTTTCTTTGCACAGTTTTTGTGGTATTCCCAAATTCATTTTTTGTTTTTATCAGCAGTTGGCACGAACTTAGGAGTATTTGACATTTTCAATGTTATGCTGAAATATTGACTGCCACATCCATCTGACTGAAGGTTCCTAGAGTTTTTTGTGTTTTTTCTTTTTAGGTCTCTTGAATCGTTTTATTTAATTTCCTTGTCAATTTCGCCTTGGGAAAAATAAAATCAACTAGTCAACGATTTTAATGGTGAAAAACTTCAGGACATTTCAGAAAAGGCACCCAAGCTGGGACTCAAATTTTAAATCAGATTTGTTTTTCAAAATAAGATGGAGGTCGTCACTTAAAACTATCAAAGTTATATATTTTCCCTCCCATTTTAGCCTGGCGGGGCTGCTGGAAAACCTCTGTCTGTTTTCAGCAGTCAAGGCTCAAGAGTTTGGGTAGATCCTGAGCAGGTGAGAAGAGACCAAGGGAAATCACATTCAATGTTAAATATTGTGTTTTATTTTTCAAACGGTAAATGTTTTTAAGCGCGTTCTAGAAAGGTGAAAAAGTCTTAAATTGAGTCATCTTCACTTTCAACCTTAAAAAGTCTAGTCACATATGCAATACAAGCTCTTAAATTCAGTCAAGATCAATTTGTAAGTTTGCTATTTCAGTGCTTCTTACATTAAGTTTCTTCTTTTCCACTTGCAGAAAGTTCTGTCGCACAACTAAACCGCTGGTGTATGTCATATTAAGGCAGTAAAAACAACAACTTAACATACGTACACTAAGTTTAGTTTTTACTTGAGCAGTTTCCAGTTTTTTGTCTTCTACAAAAAAAACATCCAATGGTGTGACTGATTGACCGGCCCACCAAGTCATGTCTGCACGTTTGCAGTTAACAATAGTCACCCCACTTTTACCAACTCAGCAACTTTAATACTATTCTTAGCAACATTTCAGTTAAGAAAAAAAATCGATTTTGGCCAAAATCTGAATCGGCAGATCAGGACTTTATAAGATTGCTGATCAGCGATCGGTCAGAAAACTGCAATCGGTGCGACGCTATAAAATACATGCCTATTTCACGTCTTGAATTTATACCACTAATTTGGATTTATTATCTCCATACAACATAACTAAAATTTGTTTGTTCCTAATTACTCCTAATCATATATTTTTTTCCTTTTCCACTTCGTAAACATATTCTGTATCTCTTTTGCTGTCACCTGGTACTCTCATCCGCTCTTTTGTTTATCCCTTCATCTCTCCCTGTCCCTTTCAGCCCTCCCCACCTCCCCCGTCTCTCTTTCACCGCTGCAGCCTGGGAATCTGCCACCATCCATCGCAAGCAGCAGGTAATGGATCGAGCGAGCGCGGGACCTGATGTGGCTGCGGATGAGCCAGCCCCGTGGGCGTGAGAGTGGGTGTTCAAATGGATTTGGAGAAGCTCGCCTGGAGTACCAGCACACCTAGAACTTAGTGTTCACTCTGCGGTGCCAAACCCTTCACATCTCCTCATTTCTTCCCTCAAAGACAAAACAAAGCAAAAAAAGAGAAAAAAACATGACAGCAGGGTGCCGGAATGTTGTCGGGTTGTTTAGGGGACATTTTGATGTTATCAGGACGCTCTTTCTTGGCGCTCTTTAATCCCGGCAGTGTTGCAAAAGCACTCTGTTCTACTTCGCGCTTTGTTTGCTGAAGCATAGATGAGGAGCCTCATAAAGGTAGTCCCCCAATGTCACTTTATCGCTGCTGGAAATCAAAAATTGTTTGAGTGCGTCTTGCTACCGGTGTACACCATATGTTCGGAGCAGTTGTGGAATGCAGAGTAAATGGCTCCAAACTAAAGATGACAAAAAAAAAAAAAATACAGGATGCTGCACTCTCCATAGAATCCTAGCAGAGCACTGGAAGCTAATACTCACAAACATCTGTTAATAAATAATGGATGAAGATTAAATACTTGCACCGGCCACTCTATTTATAGTGTCATAGAACTACCGTCTCCATCACAGCTGACAAAATTTAATATAAGACATTTATTTTATCATATCCTAAAGGTACATAGTCATGTATTACAACTTTATGGATTTTTTTACGCTACGTTTTGTCATATTAGATCTAATTTTGCATGTATTTTGGGGGGTAATTTCATGGAATAGGCCAACACAAATGAATAGGGCAACAACCCTAAACTGACTTGAAATTTTAAATACATTTTTAGTATTTTCGTCCAGTGTGCCTTGGCTTCGGGGCATTATTTATAAAATATACACAATGCGGCAAACTGACGAGAAGGGTATATCCTGAGGGTAGAAATTGTACTTAAAAATTTATCCACTTTTGCGTTAATTTAAAAAAAATTTACCAAACTTGTTGGCTGTCCTAGATTTATCTTTAAGTTGCTAAATAAGAGCAAAAAAGGGAAGAAAAGACCTTACACCTGAATCCAACGCTGCACCGTTATTATGAACCGCCAAAAGAAAAAGTTTGAGTTATTCAGGGTTTTCTTTTCGTTGTTTTCTTTTATGGTCCACCAAGAAGACATTCACAGTACAATTAAGAAGTGGTAAAAAAAAAAATAAAATAACTTTTTAGCCATGTCTGCTTTTCTTTGCATTTCTAAACTAAATTAAGATTCTAAATTGACCAAAAAGAGAGGAATGCTCTCATATAAAAGAGTAACATTTCCAAGACAGACAGCAAAGAGTTTGTGTGTGTAATGGCAGCAAAGGGTGCCAAATATTTCAGATTTTCATTTCAAACAATTAAAAAAAGAAATTGTTCCATTTCTCAGTTTTGTGCTACTTTGCATTTGAGTGTCTGTCACTGAAACTCTCAATAACATCTTTAAAGTTTGTGATTTTAACGTGACAATATAAGAAAAAATATTTGCTGGAACTCTAAATTACAGTTTCCTTAAATTGAATTGACGCGTATCCTCCATCTGGGAGAGATCCATGTGTCATTTTACGTGTTTGTGTACACCGAAATATTTGGCCTTGTACCAAATGAAAATGCATTCTGGCATTGAAAACGTTAGTTTTTTTTCTTGGTTTATTAGAACACATTTTGGGGGGGCAGCATGTGCTTATGTGGCTGCACATGAAAGAGATGCTGGGAGGGCAGAGCGGCTGCCTGCAGGCACCAGCGGCAGCCATTGTCGGGGGCGAATACGAGGCCAGACACCTGTTCTCTCAAAATGAATTATGAAACGAAGACAAGCATCCGCTGTTCTCTGCACATTTGGGCAAACGGGGGCGAGGCCAAAGACCCGGGGAGAAACAAAATGAAGGCGCATGTTAAGCAATGAGACAGCCAGAGGAAGAAATCAAGGTTATGAGTCCTTGTTAACTTTAATAGACTCTGATGAAGCCGAATGGAATGCCAATAGATTGTTCTGCACCCTTTGTGCCGATGCAACTAAATTAAAATAACTGCAAAGAGTCATTTAAATCTTATGAAATATTGCTGTTCCTAAGCTCACTGCTAGTTGCCCCATAAAGTGAAGATGTAGTTGTTGTTATTTAAATGTGAGTCATATATGCTTTGTTAGCTTGCGTCCCCATTTTTTCACAATGGCCCTTTTCTGCATGTGTACAAAACCACAGCACAATGAAGTCAGTGATTCAGCAGCACTAGATTTTGTAAGCAAATTTGCCTCCAGTGGGTAAAAAAAACAACAACCACAAATTGGCTCCAACTGATGCTCACGTAACTATAATTTATTCACACCTTTCTATTAATGCTCCTGTTAGGATCTGAAGTATATGTTTGCTG
The DNA here is from genome assembly GCA_903067065.1 of Brachyrhaphis terrabensis. Lineage (NCBI taxonomy): Eukaryota > Metazoa > Chordata > Actinopteri > Cyprinodontiformes > Poeciliidae > Brachyrhaphis > Brachyrhaphis terrabensis. The sequence goes on along the minus strand of CAEGAG010071568.1, from coordinate 33,043 downwards.
AGACTATATAATTACAGGTCGCTCAGCGTGTCAGCTGTGCAACTCCCAGGAAAGAATGAAAGCTAATTTCTTTAAATAAAAGACAGGGATTTGAGAAAAGGTGTCCAATTTTAAAATACATTCGGTTTTGATTGCTGAAGTTTAACCTCGCGCCGGGAAATTTGAGCGCGCATATTCAGCTGGGGAAAAATAGATTGCTTCTTTTTAACGATATCCGTGGCGCAACACTTTTCGCCTCGCTTAAAAAAGTTCAACTTTAAAACTTTCTGTTTTTGTGGGGCGTAAGTATGATGTCCCATCAAGGCACATTTCTGACAGCTAATCTTAAGAGAACATGCTACTCAAGTAAGAGAGATGAGAATTATGACCAGAAAATATCTTCTCCAATGTAATCATCTGAAAAATTCAAATAACTGGAAGTGTGACAAACAAGGCTTGATTAGCACTCAAGTTTATCTTACAATGCGCAATAGAGAAGTTGGCAAGAAAGGTAAAAACCTCACTGAGACAGTTTTAGGACCGTCTCCCCTTGCAATCAAAACAGAAATGGAGACAAACTGCCTTTTCCTGCTTCCTGTTTTGTCCTTACTTAATCCATAGTATGCATTAAACATGTGTTTACAATGTCGGTAATTGGTGTTGGAGTCAAAAACAATCTTAAAATGTTGGTTTAAAATGTTGGCTCTTTGAACAGTGTGTTTTTTTGTTCTGTTTTTCTACTGGATACATTGTTAAGACCTGCTGTCACAAGTTCGTCTGCAACTTTGTTTGAAATGTATTACCAGTTAATTACAGAGGAGAGGAATCAAAACTTTACCGGAAAAAGCTGCTAGGTTCAGAATAAAGATAAGACTAACAGGCAGCAGAATTTAGTAGTGTACAAACGCTTTCTTCATAGGTCTAACAGTGATTGGAATGACGTCAGAGCTGTTATGTAAATGGTAATTTGAATAAAAAGTGTTTGAAAATATCTCCGCTTTTGTGTTTAAAGTTGGCCTTGAGGTAAGTGTTAATTATCTTTTCTTTTTTAGTGGATTATTTGGCCTCCTAACTGCATAGAGTGCTGTTGCTGAAAGTACTTGGTCACCCCTCCATCCAATATAGATGTTCCAATCCCAGGATTTCACCTTTGCGTTGAGTTCAGTTGTAAAATGTCCTCATTAATGTAGATAATATAGTAAAGTAGAAATGACTGGAAATGACAGCAACTTGGCAACGATGTAGCAGTGATGTAAAACCAGGTCAGTATGTGTTAAAGTGAATAGTGGAAATCACCAACTTCCTGCTAAGCTAACACACCTCCAAATTCCATCTACGGTCTGATTACGGTAGATGAAAAGCATTACATAGATAGCTTCATCTAATGGGCTTCCATGACCAGGCAGCTACAGACAATGCAGACAGTGATCTAAGTCATATAATATGACATCATCTCACAATTGCACTTCTAAAAACGAATCCTGTTAGAAACCGTTCCTAAAAGAGCTGTAGCAGTTGACACCATGTTAAACTCAATAGATTAAGAATTTAATTCCACTAAACTGCATATGAGTACAGAGGAAGACAATCAAAAACTCACAGCAATATAGTGTAGCTATTTATTTATCCACATAGGACATACCTATGTGGATAAATAAACAGGTAAATCTGCCGGCAGCAACCGACAACCTTGTAATTTCCAATGGATCAATAAAGCACCACCTTACCTAACCTGGTATTGATAGCAGTCCAGCTGCAGCAGATAGTCCAATAATGCAACACTTAAGTGAAAATTGGCGAAACATTGCAAGTACTTGACCGAAATACAAAAGGAAAAAGAAGTCTACACAAAGATTTCCGTTGATGTCTTAAATGTGGTTGCAAATTTGTAAGGTTTGATCAAAAGGGTTGAGAAAACAGACTTTTAACGACTTTGTCTTGCTGAAATTTTGAATAGGACGTATGGGCTAATAGAAAATAAATCAGAAAGAACACCAGCTTTTTTTCTTTTTGTTTTGACAAAATATCACTATGCCAATGTGTTTCATTTTATTAAGCATGTAAAGCTGGATACATATTTAAGCCGTATCCAGCTTTATAGTACATTAATGTTCGAGCTGTATCAAAGTTTGATCCATTTCATTCTTTTAGAATGTGCAGTCATTACAAAATAATGAAAGTACCAACTGTTGCTTTTATCTTTAAAGTCTAATCACTGAAAATAATCACACAATCAATACCAACATAATGACAGCAGACGACAAAGTTGTTGTTGCCATTGCTTTCATGCCGAGGATAGATGTTGGTGTGCAAGTCAGCTAAAGGTACTATACATGTAAGGTTACCAATAACAATCCACCAATAACATGAAGACAATGTCAGCTCGCATATCAACAAACCACAGACATGTATCATCTCAGTGTTTTTCAGCCACAGGAGCCAGGTTTCCTTCTAATAGAAAATACGATCTGACATGTCTTCACCGCATCATGTGGGTCGAGGTTGTAGCGTGGTTACTGATACCACAATCTACATGTCTCCAGTCTTTTCAAATTAGCTGTCTGCAAAAGCCGGGTCACGTTGCAGGCGTGACGGCATAAGCGACCAAAAGTGTGCAGTCAGTGTTGGAGGGTATGCCGGATTGCACGTTATACGAGGATCAGAGGAACTTGCATGATGCAAATCTCTTGCTGAGTAAGCCTGGGGGCAATTTAGCGCAACAATGTAATTTGAATGCTCAAAGATGAATGACACAGTGGGTATACTTGTCAAGACTAATACACTATCAATCCATGACGGCGGCGCCGGAAGAAATTTGTATATATTTAACTGCGTTGCCTTGCAAACGCATTATACCCTTGAACTTTACGCACACATTACAGCCACAAGCTTCACTGCATTTTATTGGGGTATGATTTGATAGACGAAAACAAAATGGCCTGTTGTTATCTGACTTATTTGTAAGAAGCAAATGAGGCAAAATGTTACATGGAGCAATTTGGATGTAGGCCAAAAGGTCAGTGTTGGTCTCATTTGACAAGAGCAACTTTCTTTTTGTTTGTTGTGTACTCTTAAGCTTTTTATGTCTTTCTTACAATGTATTTCTTCTTGCCACTCTTCCATGAAGAACAGCAAAACCAACAGTTGCTACTATCAAAACATTCTCCAGAGTTATCGTGTCTAAGTAGGTTGCGGTCGTTCCTGATGGAGTGTGAGATATCTAACACCGTTTCATGGAAGCAACATTAGAGTTTCACTGGCAAAAAAAAAAAAAAATCCTGTTTAAACCATAATTTTCCTCCTACTGCTTTGTGTTGGTCCATCATATAAAATCTCAATAAAATGAAACGCCTATTAGTTTATCTAGAGAAACCATCTGCTTTATAGAATCAAACATGGAGAACCAACATTTAAGTTTATCAGATCAAGAATCCAGAGAAACCCCTATTAGTTTATCCTTATCCTTATTCAACATGGCGAACCAATATGTAGCTCTATACTTTTACCTTGTCTTTCGTTTGGTTTGTTGTTTCCTTCTAGTTCATGTAAAGCACTTTGAACTGCCTTGTTTCTGAAAATGTGCTACGTAAATAAAATGACCTTACCTTAAAATAAACTGAAGTTGTCTTGGTAATGCAATGGAATGTAGAAACTTTCAAGAAACAAGTAATTTTGCACTGCATTTTTTTTTTTTAAATCACTAAATGTTACTTTTATTTTAAATCAAACCAATCCAACGCTGGCCACCAAAATATTGCATCTGGAGATCAGATATTTTGCTCTGTCCAGTCGGAGTACATGCGAAGGAGTGACAGCCCCTCAGAGTACCATTAGTATTCCATCGTCGAATGTATTAAACACGCAGAAATGTCAATTTGCATAGCATGTCAGGCCCAGCTGGAGGGAGGCGGCGGGTCTGTCTGTCTCCCTGCGTATTTGTCTAAAGGCAGGACGTGGTTGACACTCTCAGGAGGTGTGAATTCCCTGCTTGTGATTAATTTAGCCCTTCCTGTGGAGGCAGCCTGCCACGAACATTTACCGGGCCCCAGTTTAACTCCAATCAACATGTTCACAGCGAATGCCATCTGGTGGTTTGATTCTGACAAATTACCCCGCATGTTGTGCTTGATAATGCCTCAAAACTGCCGTGTTTATTCTCACTTTGGTGTTTTGTTACTGTGCAAGCCGGGCGAAAACATTGGCTTGATGTTCCGCCGAGCTGATGATGAAGAGAAACCAGACAGGCGTCCCGGCAAAAACAAGTCCTCTGTCGTCTCCTGGAGGGAGCCGCGCTGGATTTGTTTCCTCCGGCGCAGCTTCCCGAAGACGCTCAAAGTCCTTCCGACTTCGTTGATCCTCACCTGAAGGTTCGCCCCGTGCCGCACCACTCAGGCTCGGTGGGAGATCTGCAGTGAACGGCGGCGCGCCATCGCGTCCCCGCAGTGTACTGCTGTGTCTGCCTCTGCATGTGTCAAGCAAGACCCAGCCTCCGAGGCCTCAACTTCAGGCAGCCTTCCTTCTTATGTCGTTAGGTTCTTTGAAGAACTCAGAGGTCTTTGCTTCCCAGAAAAGAAAAAAAAAAAAAAACAGCTCTGGGGAAACATATAAACATGCGTGGGCAGGAGAGTACGGATGTGCTAAAGCGGCACACATGAATTCAAATGTTCTTAATTTTGTTGACAGTTTGAGAATAAGCTCATTTCTTAAAAGTTGGGATTTCAGGGTTGTAATTTAAAAAAAATAATGTGTCTCATATGATTCTTGCCTTTTAAGCTTCATGGCAAAACAAAGTTGTTGGGTTTTTTTCTCCTGATTGCAACAGGAAGATGGCCTCAGTTGTGTATAATGACAATTGTGATATTTTTTCCAATACTAAAGGACAAAGAACATGGCAACCATAATTTTTTCAAGGGATATTTATAACAAGGTATTATATGTTTACATGTTTATTGTGAAATGGTGCTAAAAAATAAACTTCATCGAATTTAATAAAGGTAGTTCAAGTTACATGTTTTTTTTCCATCTGAATATTGTACCAATACATTTCTTGTTAGCAGACAAATTCCAAGTTATTTCCTTTATTTTCATCAAATATTACAAGCTGTTAGTGTTTGTATACGAGCGTGGCTTTGGTGTTAATTTTTCTACTTACACACTCAAGCACACACTCACTTTAAGCTTATGCACGACTGGCTTTCTGCCATCATTCACACAACTTAAAGCCTGTGTTTAATTTCCATTTTCGTGCTGCACTGGCTGCCCCTTAAATTATTAATGTCCACCGGCGGCAGCGGGAGCCCTTCTTTTTTTTTTTCTTCAAAGTGCCGTGTTTGTGTTAGATGGGGGGGAAAAGACACAACTGTGATAAGGAAGTGTGAGGAGAAAGGCTTCGAGAGCAGAATTAGAAGAGAATGGAAAACGAAAAAGGATGTCTGAGAGTATAGGGGCGGAGGGAGGGAATGCTCTGTTTGTCATGTATGATAAACTAATACACTTTTCAGTGATAAGACGAAAAAGGTAGTTCCACAAAAGCGAAAAGATAGAGTAAGGGGGGAGGAGACAAGGCATGATGCAGGTAGAAAACAGGGAAGGAAGTCCTGACCTTTGTGTTATTGACACTGCAATAATGTCCATGTGGCTTCCCGTAGGGCAGTGGCACAGCAGCAGAGCATCTGTGTAACATTTTGAGGTCCAGTCCATGAAAGAAAATGTCGAATTTATTAGAGGTCAGCACTTTTGTTTGTTCCCTAAAGCAACAACACTCGTGGAAAAAACATGATCCACTCGGTGCTTTGGTTTTACTGCTGCCTTCTGTCTCTCTATACGCTCCTTAACTCGGGATTTCTTCTCTACATCGGCATTCTTTTTTTTTTGTTATCCTGAAATGAGCAGGTTTTATAGGTTTCCTGCTGAATGACAAACATTAGGCTGAACAAACTTCACAATGACGCGGCAACCGCAATATTTTGGGTAGGGGGAGTTGTGTACAGGTTTGTGTTTAGCGGTTTTTTGGAGGGGGGTTTGCCCCACACATTATTTTCCATGTAGACCAAAAAGTGCACTTTGCTGTTTACACTGGTTTAAAGATTCTCCCACCCAGAGAACGGAATATTTTCCATATTTTACCCGTTATTTTTTTTAAACGACAGGAAAATTTGAAGCCTTTCGGTCATTTTGACAGGTTATAATTCACACCCTTGACTGGTGCACATGGGCAGACATTACAGCCTTTTTATGCAAAGTGTTTATCACAGAGGCAACAAAAATCAATTAATTAAAAAATCCTTTCTGAATATCATCTCATGGACTCTGAACTAACGGCGTCTTTCTGACCGGGAGCTGACAGAGTGTTGAAGGGTTGTGGACCGAACGCTTTGGAGCGTCTGGTTCACCAGCGCGTTCCAAACTTTTGGTTAAAATGGCGCGTTTAATTCCAGTCTCCAGTACTGGAACAGAGAAAAATAAAGAGTTTTCAACGTTGTGTTATAGTCTAAACAGAGGAGCCGGCAGTTTATCCTGAGGAAATAAATAAAGGTGCAGAAGTGAATTAGACTGTAACATGCGCAGTGCGCTGCAAAACCAATGTGAACGCGGCTCGCAGCTGCGAAGAATTAAACTTTACTCACCCTGAGATTTTAACAAATGGAGCTGGAAGATGTTACCCTCCCGCAGAACTAAACCGCATAAAAATGCGGCTAAATAGCCTATGTTAATATGATTATAATTTAACGGGTAAAAACAGTACTTTTTTTTTTTATATGCTGTAGGCCAAAATGATGGAGAACAAAACAGTCTAGCGCGACCTCTGCTCCCACCTGAGATTATTTTTAACACTGACCCACCTGTTTGTTTTGGTTTATTCCAGATAATGCACACTAAAACATGTGCCTTGCCATGCACATTTTTAGTAATCTGTATACACAATCTTCATAGTGGACAAGTAACAGAAATCCAAAGTTGTTTTCTGTTTAGCTGAAAATGTTTTAGCGTTCTTGTTTGCGCCTCTCTTTTTTTTTTGCTTTATTTTTCTGATTCATCTCCTTGGCAGCTACAAAGCAGTCATGCTGGGAGAGTGGGAGTCGCCGTTTGCAGTGCCTGGTAAGATATCTCCAAATTACAAAGGAGTGTAAATGTGTTATTGACCTATATTCTTAGCCACGCATATAAAAACCTATCTTTTGAACCAGATCCCTCTGGCTCATATGTCTGATCTAAGTCTTATTTTTCCCCCAGCAGCCTAGTGGGAGGTAATGCTGCTGTTTCTTTGTTCTTATAAGCAGAGACTCAGTCTGGTGACAAAGATCAATGATAAATGTTCCATTTTTGGGGGGGGGGGGTTTCTTTAATTGCAGCAAGCGTAAGTGGATGCATTCCTCCGTGTGCCGAGTCCTTGTGAGTGTCCGTGTTAGCACAGAGTCAGCTGAACCATAAATCATCTGCATATTTATATTCAGAACAACACTTCCAAACAATGTCGCCCCCAATTACTCTAACCGCTGTGAATCACTGTAAGACGCAGAACGAAACTGCAAACAGCCACGCCGACAGCCAGGTGAAGAATCCTTCAAAGTGGGTCAGAAAGCAGCTTCGACTCCATAACCTCAAAGAGTCTTTTGAAATTCCTAAAGGCAAGGGGTCTGTTTTTTTTTTTTTTTTTTTTTTTAAGTCTTCTTTTTTTTCCCTTTCTTCAACCACGCTCCATCGATTCATAAGAGGGAAAATTGATGCAACAGGAGCTTATTTCTTTACCCTTTCTTGTTTAAGTTTAGCCTTGCAAAATCTTCATCAAATGCTGCTTCGGTTTTGATGCATTTTGTGCGTACTTCATGGGCAGATCGACACCGCTTAAAAGTTGATTTGCGGCGAGATAAACACGTGCACTGCCTCGTTGAACACCAGGAAAAAGCACAAAGTGCTTAAAAAGTCTTGCGGGATAAACTGTGTGCTAGCTTTGCACATTTAGAGACTGATAATTTACTTGATAAACAGCTCGCGCTCAGTCAGACTGGTTGGAGATTATCTGAACGTCGATTTCCACGTCTGCCACTTCCACAATTGTTCACCATGGAGTGACATCTTGTGTGTCAGTTAAAAGGTTACATTTTGGTTTCATCTGACCTTTACTCCCTATTTTTATTTTCCCCACCATGGCTTGCGGCAGACTCTAGTAGAACTTTTTACCACTTTCTTCAAACAATAGATTTCATTTTCATCTGTCTTCCAGAGAGACCAACAACTAGTTCGTCTAGTTGTTGTTGGCGGCTTCTTCTTCTTGAGCTGTGGAGCTCTCTTGCCGTTCCTGTTCAACCTCCTAACTCAAGTTTTACAGCGTTGTCTTTGTAGTTTCCATTTTCAGACGACGAATTGAACAGCACCCTGTGAGATGTTGAAACCTTGGGGTATTTTTAACTTAACCATGCTTTAAACCCTTAGCAATGACCTTCGCAGGTGAGCTCCACAATGCTATTTATTAGCACATTCTCTAACAAAAAACTCTAGGTTGGTTGGACTTGGTTTTAATTTTGGGGTCTCAGAGTAGAATTGTGTAGTCTTCCAATTTTTGGTAAAAAAAAAAATATATATATATATAGTTTTAGTTTCTCTCTGCAATTTGTCAGCATGTGGTTGTGTTTAGGGTAGTTATTTGACAAAGTGTGCTACAATTGCAAAGCAGGGGAAGATATGATTATGTTGACAGTGTTTTACCATAAAACAGAGGTAATCAGTCAGATTTCTTTTCATCCATTTGCCTGTTTTTCTTTTTTTTAAATTCCATTTCTCTGATTTTTTTTAAGTAGAGGGAATCAGTCTCTATAAACAGCCAGTTTTCCAATGCAGGTTTTGAGAAAGACATCAAAAGGAGCGAATCAAGGGAAACATTCATACACTCGCTTGTTTGAAAGATCTGGGTCTTTAAGCAAGATGTGAGCAGACTCAGAATAGTTTTTCAAATAAAAAAAATATACTAACGGTTCAGTCTGTGGAAAGAAATAATAATCATTTTTTTTAAAATTGAGCATACAAACTGCGGTGATGAGTAAGTGTTATTATAAACCTCGGTGTTCTTTGGGAGAAGCAACAACAATCCAGCAGAGACACAAAAGTGGCATTGACTAACATCACTTTTACTTCAACGGAGACAAAAAAACGTGTTTTTTCTTAACTTGCGAGGCATGAAAAGAAAAGGAGACAGTCATCAGTGAGAGTCATTAGGTGTCTCTGCTTGGGGTGCAGACTCACACAAAAACGGTGAAAAAAGATTCAGCTGCTCTTGTTTTGAGAGTGGATATTTTGTTTTGTAGGCAAATAAAAATAAAAATCCAAACTTAGATCTGAGTTGCCTATCTTTCAAGATATAGAATCACATAAAACCCATCTGAGGCTAAAAGGGGAATAAAGATATTTTCGAACACACAGGGTGTCACACGTTTTAGTGGTGTTTAGATTTACCGGTTAGACCAGAAACTCAGATGTTCATCCAACCAGTTGACGGTTATGGTTTTGCAACATATCCATACTTTTCAAGCAAGGAATTCCTCCCAAAAAATTGTAAATCAAAGCCTCTCAGAAATGGAGCATCCACAGGTTCTTCAGAGCAACGCGCCACCACCTAACCCAACCCAACCCTAATCCTAACCCACCGGTCCCCAGCGATTCTGATGCACCGCAGGGATTAAACGTTCACAACAGAGACACTGCCTGCTAACGAAAGGCTGATAAAACTCGAGTGGCTTGACGATGAGGCATCTGCACGCGGGTAAGAATACAAACACACTTATATGCAATACATGTCACAGGCCTGCATCCAAAATCTCATTAGATTGATTCTTTTCAGTGGAGGAGTTAATTCGGGCATCAGCGATGATTGCTTCTGCTTGGAAAACAAACCAAAGAGGTGAAGAAAAGAAAGATACTGAACGAGAAATGAACATATTTCTTTTTACTGCCGGAGGCACATTAGAAAATTCAATTTACACATGCAAATTAAATGTTTTTGTTCAACAGATTCGGCTTACGGTCTCGGTCCGATTGCGGTGTACATTGCAACAGCAGAGATTAGCGCACATGTCGCTCATGCATATGAGATGGGAAATCTACAGAAAGTCAGACGGACCATCAGTCACTATTTCTTCGCATCGCCGATAGAGAATATAATACAGGTAGTTGGTAATTGAATTTGGTTGACTTCTGGCCCACAGTGCTTTTAGTAGCTGCTGTTCAATGACATTTTACTGAAATTAGCTGGAAATGAACAGCTTTGCCAAATGAAATATTAGTTATTTTAAGGAAAGTCCCGCAGCCGGTCTTCTTCACTTGCATTTGCTTGCCATTAAGAAATGTAGGACTGACCTCAATCAACAAGTTGCAAGACTTCCATTCAAACATTCTTTGGTGCTACGATCCACTTTGCAAAGCAAATTATTTTCCTTGTCGGGGCTACGGGTTGGCAGAAAAAAGGACGTATTCATGCCCTGAGTACGTAAAAGCTGTTAATGTTAAGTCGATAGCTGGAAGCGTGGCCAACACACGACAGCTGCCAAGCTACAACCACAGCAGACAACTATTCTGAAAACAGGTTCTAGTTGCAAATAGGAAAAATTGCTTGACTTGGCAGTGATTGGGTTAACTGCTTGTAGCAACAGACACCAGTCGATGCGTTGCTTTCCTTTCAAATACTTGAGGAGAATGCACAAATAGAGATAATACACATGACAACATGTTAGCTATGTGTTTAAAAGACAATGAAACAAAAAGAAAACTATAATTGCTCAAGTCTGAGAATAGTTTACATGAGGAGCAGCCATGTAGGATTTTAAAAATTAATTTAAAAAAATTATTAATTTTTTTGTTGTGGGACATCACATTAATGAAAGGGGACAAAATGAAATAACAGAGCAAACAAAGAGAAAGAAACAGAAAGTATTGTGTTCTAAAGAATGAGTATTATTTAATAATTTATTAAATTGGTTACCACACAAAGCCTATTCTGTGGGTTTTTTCTAAGGACATGAAAGGGATTTTATTTTGTCAGTCTTGACTTTAAGTTTCTTCGACTTCTTTGAGTTTACCACGCACCTGAGAACAAAACGTATGATTGCGAAATTGATTTTATCCTGTTTGCATAAGACCAGAGACTAAACGAAGACGAATGTGGAGAAAACAAAATCTGCGTCCTTCCTTCATTGTCTCTTTTCAGTTGGCTTCGAGGTTCTCCACCTGAGACGAGCTTATCGCATTCAACACAGCAGAGGAACCTGACATGAGCTTTTGTTTCAGCCCACATTCGCCCCCTCCTGCCCTCGCTTTCCAATCCTCCCCTCCTTTTGTTCACGCTTCCACTCTTCAGGGGCAATTCCAGCACAAACAAACGCGTATCCGCCAATTAGTGCCGTCAAGCCTTCGCCCTCTGCGAACCTCTCCCGTTTGCCACAAAATATACGGCTTTAAAAGACCTGATAAGGAAGCGTTATCATGCCGGCGCTATGTGGAGCCAGAAGCGAAACATATCGATGGAAGGGGGATTTAAGTTGTACGACCTAAAAGGTCTGGTTCCCAAATTCAGGAAGTAATTTGCCTGCTTGCCTGCAACAGTCTGCTCCAGTATATATCACTGCAGAGTGCTCGCCCCGAGCTCAAGTTAATGCACCGCTCTGCAGTCTGAGGCATGCTGCAGACTCCCGTTGCCATCAACTGCCTGTAACCTCTTCCATCTGCATATAATTCTGGAAAGTTCAACTTGATGTATTGAGGGGAAAAAAAGAATCAGCATAGGTCTAAGTTTTATAGTTCCACGAAAAGTGCCACCGAATTCTGAGCAAATGATGTATCCTCATGCAAAACAAAACCAAAGCCAAAAGCAGTGAGTCTGCACTAATTTATTGCAGCTCAAGTTTGCTTCATCAGTCTAAAGGATATTCTCATCTAACCTGTGGGGATTGTCAGCATAAATTTACAAAATCTAATCAAATTGAGGCTGCATATTTTTTATGAGTTTTTTTAAAAACTTTCCGAAACCTTCTGGAAAGTTTTAAACCACTGAAAGCATGTGTGTTTTTGATCATACATATATTTAATTGTATCTTTCACAATACTGACAAATTTAAGTAACATTATTCAACATGGCATGAGAGGATCTCTAAATCTCCAGACCATCCTGAGATTTAAAAACCAGTAAAGAAATATTTTAGCAATTAAAAATTGAATTGAAAGCTAGTGCAAGTAAGCCAGACCTGGAGTAAACATGCACGATGATTTCCATTTGTCACTTTTAAATGAATCACTTTTCAAAAAAAAACAAAAAAGATACCAAAAGAATGTGTACACGTTTGCAAATTTTCCCTAAATTTGCACCACATTGTTGCATTAATTATCTGAGTAGGTTCAATAAAAAAAATGGATGCATTTCTGCCAAGATGACATCAAGGTACCTCCACTGTAAATGTGAGCTCAACCACATGCGGAGAAACACAATGAAGCAACCGCAGCATCATTAGAACCATAGCAAAGTATGAAACAGTGGCCAGTCGTTGCATCAGCACCGAATGAATGCACAAGACTGTTGTTTCAAACTGCTGCTGTTTTCAGAGAAAAACTCCTAATGAGACCAGGGTCCTTTAACCAAGTTGAAAACAATATGCATCAGCTGTCTGTAAAACAGTTCTCCGCTCCTTTTATAGTTGAGTCTTAAGGGCAGTTTGACTTTTCCCTGTTACTCAGAAACTGCTGGTTCCAAAAGCAAAAATGTTCAAACCTCACGGACGAGGAGATTCATTTTCCAACTGTCATTTTCTACTTTTCTACCAGACAGGTTTCGGCGTTGGGGTAGAGCACTCTCCGCACCTGCGGATACCGGAGGAAAAGAAGAATGTTTTTGCAGCAAACAACCAAAACAAAAAGTAACAACGATAAAATCAAAATCAGCAGTTGCACTCAGGGTTGGCTCTTGCATAATGGCACCCCTCCTTCTGTGCGCCCATAAACATTTTTGATTTTATTCCCACTCAATGCACACAAAATAATCTTTCTGCACATGTATGAGAGTAATAGAAAACTTATACAAGCTACAATAGTTATTTATTTTATCTGGTGCATACCATTATCACCACCCTTACCAATGCCGCCCTGGGCTACGCCCACACTCAAATTGTTTGGGAAAGTACAAAGGGAAAATGTACAAAATTACATTTCCATTCATGTCTATGCAATTCATTTTAAAATGAATCTGAATGTTGAGATACATTTCAATATGTAATAGATGGTTTAATGCTACTTTTGTGGACAAATGTAATGTACCACTCTCTTTTAGCCCTTCCTCACAAGGGAAAGACAAGAAAATGTGCCAATTTGGTAAAACAGATTGATTTTCAGAAGGTCCCAAAAATACTTCAAGTGTGTGTGGTGAGAAAACAACAAATAAATACGGTGAAAATGGTTTCGTGTGCATTGCTAGGTACAGTGGAGGATCTGTGTGGGTGTCATCATGGAATCCTTTAAAGTACAATGACATTTTAAATAAAACAAAAACAAATCTGGTGGCCTAAAGCCCGAAAGAAGAGCTTCACAGAATCTCAGCAGAAGAGAGAGGAACTAGACTGTGCTTTGTGTTTTTGTTTTTGTTTTTTTCTGAGAAAAAAGTAGCAGTAAGCAAAATAATATTTGTGTGGCCCAGTGGATTTTGGGGGAAACTATTACTTCTGAGAGCAATTTATTTATTTTTCACCCTTAGTTTAAATGTTGAATTTTTCTCATTATTTTTCAATTTGAGCAGAAGGATTTTAATATAACTCTCCCTGGATCTGCATGTGTGCAGCAGTAAAATGAGCTTCTTCTTTTTTCTTTTTTTTTTTGTCAGTTTTAATTTTCTGTGCCAATTTATTTCCACTTGTGTGTGTGCTATCTATACATTGCACGCTCCCATGTGACAAAAACATGAAGGCACTTTGAAACTTGCATACGTATTCAATCAGGAAACTTCATAACTACGTTTCTGCACATTTTGTCTGGGCGCAACTTTTAAGCATATCAGAGGTTGGAATTTCTTGACCGCTTGCTTCGCAGTATCTAAATAAACAAACTTCCCTGTCGCCACCCAATAAATGCAGTTCAGCTGCTGCTTCAGACACTTCTTCATTGATATCTGAGGCACAGCAGGTGGGGGGAAAAAATTTATTTCTCCAGGCCATCTGTGGGTGAGTCATGACCGGAGTGCATTACAGATTGATATGTTATTATCAAACACTGGCCTCCTGGTTGCGAAGAAAAAGAAGAAGAAGAGAAGGATAGACGGATGGAGGCCAGGGTGGGAGAGTACAAACTAGGATGAAGGATGGTGGAGGAGAGGGCCGAGGGAAAGATGAAAAGCCACAGAAGGGAGGGAGGAGAAGATGCTGTTCAGCTGAGAAGTATAAAGTTGTCACTGTGTGGATAGTTGGGCCCACACGCAGACATGAAGGTGATGCTCAGTTGTTGTCCCCCCCCAATAAATGAGACAATAATTTGGACGTGCATCAACCAACTATCTGCATTTTGAGGGGCATAAACCGGTACTGACAGCAGCTAACTGGTTTTCTGAGTTAATTTTATAATTAAAGCAAGTGAATCGGTTAATTGGATCTCATGACACCGAAGCAGCAGATTATCCCATCATTTAACTTTATGTCTCCTCAACGATCTCGCTTTCCATTTCTATTTTATAAACACAACGGTGCACCTCAGGTCTTGGACTTGCAGGTGTTGCTGTAGAACAGCTGGTTCTTCCCCTGAATGAACACGATGTTAGCTACCAATCCCTCAGTACGTCTAAGATTGAGAAACAAATTGGTGGATTGAGTGGCATAAATCTCTTGCTTGTTGGTACAGCGACTATTAATAAATCCAGTTATTAAAGGATAACTGGATGGATTAACTCAGCAAGGTCAGCAATCTGCCTCCTAAGCAGTTACTCCTTTAACTCTTGCTGCATAACAAGTCATGTATTAGAGTCCAGATATCATCTGAGGTTAATCTCATCTCAACTGAAAAGAAATCTACAAAACGTCCCCACATTCTATCACAAGCAGTCAAACATGACCATACATTTCATGGGGCCAAACATGTTGACTTTGCGCATAACTTTTGTTACTATGTCAGTTGGTAACCTAAACAAATAATAAATTTGCAGCTGCAGTCATTTCTAAAACTGTACAAACGGGGATATGCAAGTAACAGCCTGTTTGAGCCTCGCAGTTGCTGGGAGGAAGGGTCTGCTGCAACGCTCCTTTGTGCACTATGGATGCAGCAGTCTGACGTTATCCAATTTGATGTTATTTTGGCTGAAATATCCTGCAGTAGAGGAGAAAGTTCATGGCTACCACAGAATCCCCAATAGCGCCCCCTGCATTTTAAAAGACCTAACCCTGCGCACTCACCTGCGATGTGGCCGGGTTTGGTAGAGACATCAGAGAATGTCTAAAGATGGCGGCCTGGTGAGTCGATGGAGACGAAATCAGTGTAGAGGGTGAAGAGGAATGGTACCAGTACAATTCCCTGCGGGTCGCCCAGACCCCAAACCAGAGAGATAGTCCAGTATACACCATATATATCTACCCCTTCATTCCAGTACACCTGTATTATACAAAATGGGGGCATTTTATAAGGGACACATAGAAGGTATGGCAATAACAATACACAAATGAGGCCAAGTATATTTTACGTCTTTCAATGTCAACACTGTTTCATTCCATTAAAAATGCCATCCTTGCCAGAACATGATCAGTTTACCTCAGCTCAATCTGACGGAAGTTCATCAAAGTATAATTGTGTTGTTTCCAGCTCTGAGGTGCACAGACCCACGGATCTCGGCTGGCTCATCGTGCGGGCAGCTCTAAATAAAACCTGAGGATGTTGCTCTGAATGAGGATGTTTTATTACCGAGAACCTGGCAGCCGACGAGCAATATGTGTATAATGATGCTGAAAGAAAAGAAATAAAAAGGGGGGAGAGACGGTGCTGAATAATGGGGAGACTTGATTTAGCAGTTTCACCCTCTAACCTTCCCAGAAAAGACTTTTTTACAATGGGCTGTTAATGCTTTCTCTCCTTCACTAAGCCCACTGATCCACTTTTATGAAGACACATATTTTCTTTGTGCTGTTTTTTTTGTTTTTTTTTAATGCTCTGACTAAGCAATATATGCAAAATTTAAAGTAGCTTGACTACGTGAGGTAATACATCCACCGTTCTATTTAATCTGTGCTTTCTTATTTGCTCTCCGGGATCAAACATCGTCATAAATCCTCATATTGCTGCAGGGCTTGCTGTATACTTTCTTTCATTACTTTGGTTTTCACTCCACCCACATCTCTCTATTTTTACCCCGCCTCCCCCGGAAGACTCTAGAAAATTTCCGGGTTCCATTTTTAAGTGTACTTTTGTTTAATCGCACAGGATCACAAGAGCCGCTCCAGGAGAGCTTTCTTGAGCGAAGGTTGCTCTGGCGACAGCTCGACATGGTTTCCCTCTCTCTCTGGTGATTGGCGTTTCTGCTCAAACGCCACTCAGACCTCTAAAAAGAGAATGAATCAGGACAATTTTATTTATCTATTTATCTATTTATCTTTTTCATTACTATTATTTTTGTCAAGATCTGGCAGCAACTCTGTGGATTTCATGACGTGCGAATGGCTCACAAAAGTTCAGAGAAAAGAAATAAGTTTTGACTGAGGCTCGCCGTCTTTCAGTTCAAACATTCTGGAGCGACATGAAATGATTAACAGTGTAATATGCGCTGGAGCTGGAGAGTGATTTTGACAAAGACAGGGTCAAATAAAGTGCAAATGCTCTGATTCAGTCTCAGGAAACCATAGTAAAGAGAGACGATGTAAAGAATAGCTCTTACTTATTTACTAAGATAATTATGCCTTTCTTCAAATGATTGCTGCCCAGTGTGGTAGACTCATCATCTGGTAATTTGGCTGTTTTAACTCATGAGCCCTCTTGTGACATCACTGCATTCAATACCCCTTCACCCAGCCTAATTACCTTATTTAGCATTCCCCTCTAAATATTTGGGAAATAAGGGCGGCCCACGAGAAAATTGGCTTTGATATTTCTTATGGCTTTACAAAAAGTGGAAGATTATGCATTATGTTTCATGATAGAATATTTGGACTTGGCAAAGCCGACCGAGCTTCATTTGAAATGAATCGACTACCTCTAATCTTGTGAAAATCTACTGCCTGCTGGCCTGTCAGCTGCAAGGCCGGAGCAAAGCAAAATGTTAGAATTTAAGAGGCCTTCAAAAGCTCATTTTTCAGCAGCGGGGACTTTTATGGGAATTCTTGGAAAAAACAAAAAAGGCTTTTCCAAAAGTTGCTGCTTAAATGTGACCTAAAGTTCAACAACTTGCCGTATTTTACTTTAAAGTTGAGACAGAGGAACAAATAATTCCAATCCAGAATTCTACATTTCTAGACAACATTAAGACTTCTTTTGCTACTCTAGGACGGCCAAACAGCATAATCTCAGGGATATTATGGTATCTGAATTCCATGCTTTTCAAAACGCTAATTTGTGTAAAATCATATTAAATTATGAGGCAATTTCATGTGTTCAGAAGCAATTGGTTTAATTACCTTTTATAGAAAGTCCCAAGCAGTAAAAGCTTAAACTTTCCACAAAACCCATATTTCTGTAGAGATATTCATGGTGACATTGATTTTTTTGTTTGTTTGTTTGTTTGTTTCTTAAACTAAGCAAATGTGTATTCGAAAGTTGCTTCAGGTCTCAACTCAAATTCTACATACTACTTTAAGTAAAATGAAAATTGATTCTTTCATTGTGCCCACTCCCTGTGCAAGGAAACTATTGCTGGTGAGCTCTTCTTGTTTTATTTTGCTGCTGCTGTTGTTGTTGTTTTATCTTAGAAAGTACACCTGGCTCAGCGACTTTGTGTTTTCCTGGATTTTCCGTTCTGTAACCTCTAAGCCGCAGTCGGCCATGGCGCGGGGCCACGCATACGCAGCCAGGTTTTGCAGGAGATTTCGTCTTGTCAAAAGGGAGCTTGTTCCTCTGCTCACATGCCTGCTAGAGATCAGGGACCGCAGAAATTTTGAAACCTTGAAGCTTGCCTTACCTTCATGGCAAGCTTCTCGCCGTTTGTCATTTCAGAATCATATAATATTTATGTATCGTTACTGGACAGAATTTAGATGTGATATGTAATCTTAACCTGATAGCATCATTAGGTTGTATTTCACTGTTGTAAATTTTAATTGGTCAAAATTGGATCAATTAAATAGGAACTGGACTTGCAGGTCTGAAATGTTTTGAATTATTTGTTGTAAATCTGCACTACAAAACTGAACTGAAAATATTTTTCTGCTTCTCACAGTTTATTTGTGTCATATTTTTCAGATGAGAAGGCTTGTTTTCTTTAACATTCTGAAATATTTTAAATTAATAATATAAGAGCCAAGCATTGTGGTAGATCAAGAAAAACCTGCATTTTTATCACACTGTGTTTAACTCACATCTTAAGATGACTAGTTATGGATTCGTTATGCGTTAAGAAAAGATCATTTATATGTAAAACGTTCACATTCACACCTATTAACAGACTTTCAGACAACACTTAAAACTTTGACATTTGTATTTATGTTAGTGAAGGAATTTGGTGAAGAGCTAAAGTGGTTATGATTAGACCTGCTGCCTATCGAGGATATTCAAAAGGAATTTTTTTTGGAAAAGAGAGTTGGTGCAAAATCAGATCTGACTTGTATTTTGCACTACGCACAAATAAATGTCAAAAGACTCTTGTCATTGCATAATTTTTCTCAAAAACAAAAAAAAATGGAAGGAAGAAGAAAACCCATCGTGTCAGACAGTCACACTCCACATGTTGGTAATTTAATTAGCCTATTGCATAAACTCTAACTTCCCACACCGGATGTCTTTTTGTGGCTAAAAGGCTAAAAACCCAGGAGAAATTTGCAGACATTGAATAATAGTGAAGAAATAAAAGTTTAAGGAATCCTAATCAATAGGCTCTGTGCAAATGACAGCGATGGCATTTACGTCCAAACAGTCCCATTTATTTGAGCTTTTTTCAATCTGGACTAAGGTTTATTTTGAATCTATCCTACATAGACATCATGTCACAAGCTCACAAACAGCACAAAAAAATTAACTTACTAGTAATAACATATACTTTTTCTATTCAGGTAGAGCAGATGCAGTGACTATTCAAAACTATCTTCAATATGTGTCGTTAAGAAAAATAATAAAGGTGTACTTTGGCTTTTCTGATCCCTCCATTTCATAATGCTCCTTGCAAAGGACCCCCAGCCTCGACAGAAAGATGGAGGCGTTTGTTTAGCATTTGCTAATTGCACAATCATGAACCTTCACTGACTCATTTTGCACATCTTAAACAGGGTATTAATGCGCACACACACACACCCATGTGACATTTACCCCATAATAACCTGTTAAGGTAAAATGTATTTTAAAAGTCATTTTCACGCCAATCAGGCATCTCAATAGACAGGCAGTTCTGAGCTGTTATTACTGTTCTAATGATGCATGAAAGTGCTTAACTCGCTCACCTTGACATTGTGTGAGTAAATGTGTGTCGGAGGCTCGCGCTCGAGGTTCTGGGAAATGGAAGGAGAGGAGGAGTTACGCGACGGCGGCGTGAGTGACAACGAAGGTGGAAAACGCTGGAAATGATGTTGACGTGCGATCCCGGCGTCCTCTCTGAGTGACTCACTCGCGAGAGCGCAGACGGCGTCCTGATCCCCCATGTTTTCACAAGTCGTGGAGGACAAATTCACCGCAGCACATTTCGAGAACCGACAATGTGCTGCGTCTTAAGCAGCAAATAGTCGGTCTTCAGCAGTTTGTTTGGAAGATTATGCGCGCCGTTGATGTGATCCACAGCGATTGTGTTCGCCAACAGGCCCCGCGAGTGACACCAGCCTCTTGGAAAGCACGACAAATCCAGCCTCCATTGCTGACACCTGTCAATCCTATGTTTCTAAATCCAAGTCACTCGCCACTTGGATACCGTGCTTCACAGAACCAGGCAAATAGCCTTCGCTGCAAAGCTTTCTAGAACAGTGTAGTTGAGAAAGATAGTAGTAAAGAGTTTACTTTTGATGGTGTACGATTATAAAGTCCTGTGAAAAGTAAATAAGTATTGCATTTTTGTTACACTTACATGTTTGAGTTGATCAAAAATAACATCTTCGTATTTGACCTTTTCTTAGAAGGTCAGAGAAGAAAAGTTAGAATTTTTTTCTAGTGGCCCTAATTGTCTTCCGTACAATTTTAAGCTACTAAGGAAAAAAATGTAAAAATCCACACCGTGCATCTATACTTCATAACTGGTTTTGCCACCATTGGCCTCAACAACTGTTTGCGTCTTGGCTCTTTTTGTGCTTACGTTTTGATAATTTTCTTTTTTTTTTTTTTTTTTTTATATCAGTTTACATCTTGCCATAGGCGATTGGTTAATTTATTTATTTGTGCAACTTTATTTATACTCTATTTCTGTTTTTTGTGCTTGTTGGAATTTGCTTCCTTTAATCGGTATTGCTCTTATTAGGTTTTATCAGCTTTATTATTTATTATTATTCCACTTTGCTTCCATTCATAACTGTTTCCAATCACCTGATTCTCTTCTTTAAATCAGCCATAATGGAGGGATTTTTTTAATTTTATTCTTTTTTTTTTTTAGCATGAACCATATTTAAGTTCAGACTAGGTCACTTCAGGAAATCAAGTTATCTTTGCCTGGTTAAATTAAAAACAGCATAAAACTGAAAAATGAAAATACTCTTTAAATCCACTGTATAATATTAGTGTCAGCGATAGCTTCATGGCCTTATTACGCCTTCAGATGTTGGTTTATTTTGCTTTGGTGTTCAACATGCCCATGACAGTGATTGTGCCCTAGATATTTGCAAAGCGTGTAATATTGCACAGCAAATCAGGCAAGGTATATCACTGACGTCCCGCTTCAACATGTCGTGTTGTGCACCATATGGACCCGTGTCAGAACGCATATCCATTTTAAAGTACAAATGGTTCTCAAGGACATGTCATGTACTCATGCAAACATTAAAAGAATGAGGCAGTTTGACGGGAGGGTGAGGGGGAAACACTGAAAGTCTTGTGCTACGGCGAGGTGGGATTTCCTGCAATAAATCAAAATCCGTCACAAAATCACACAAAAGTAGACTCAGGTGGTGTTTTTTACCATTTGTTTTTTTTTTTTTTTTTAAGAAAACTGGACAATATAAACACAACCGGATACTAAAGGATCGATTGCCCAGTTTTGCAAATTGCATGTTCGAAAAGGGGAAAGCAACTTTTCAGCAGGAGCTGTGTGAATTCTAGTTGACGACATCATACGAGACACAGAAATCGAGCTGATTTGGGCTGCGCTGTTGCTTTACATCAAAAAGTCCCTGGGTTTAAAAGTAAAACAACAGGCTTCCTTCTTTCTAAAACACAATCAGTCTCACATGTTTCAACTTTCATACAAATGTTTAATACGCAAAAATAAAATGCCTTGAATTTCTACAGGCTACACTTGGACACAAGATGTTATTCACTATAAATAAAAGTTAGAGGAGTGTATCTGTTTGCCATGACAACCGTTTCTTATAGGGTATGAGAGCTGATATAGGTGAGCAGAGATATAATTTACTTTATGTTGTGACACCACTGCTTTTTCTGTTTAGTTTTTTTTCTGAATCCTCCATTGGATCAAAGTTAAAATCTTTAGTTTTCTATGGTCATTTATGCCTTATTTCCATCTCGGTATATAGATGTCTCTTCAGAAACATTATGCCAAGCTTGAGTAATGAAAAAGATTTGGCCTGAGGACGGAACCACTTAGCGCTGCTTTGAGTGCACTCAGAGATCCATTTGGAGGAAACATACGTGGCAACCTCGACATTCACATTCTTGTTTTCCTCACTTCCAGGTCGACGGAAGACAATATTATTAAATTAAAAAAACATGGACAGCGTGCATACGCTGCGTCAGCAATGCAATCTCAGCTCTGAGAAGAAGAAAACAGAAGGTTTTACCCAAATCAGAGCTTGGGAAAGTTGACAAACAGGAACGCCAGTAGTCCGCATTTCAAATTTCTGGGTGAAAACCTTTACCACAGTCAAGTAAAGGCTCCACAGGGCTGTGTACCAACCAACCAAACAAAATAACTATGTTGGTGGACAACACAATTGAGCAAAAATTTCGTGGGTAAATTAAAAACTGAAGCCATGGTTTCTTGACAGTCATCGTTCGGGATCAAGAAAGACGAAGCTGCTATATATATTTATTTATTGCTCTGACTGTTCATGTTAGACAATTAGCCATGCCCTGACTTTTGAGGACCAAGACCAATGCATTACATGAGTAGCATGTTTTCTTGTCTTTCCCATTTTGATGGGCCTATATTGAGTCATATTGATACTACATGGGAATTGGAAGTAATACCTACTTGTGGAATAATCTCACAATCTCTGATCAGCATAAAGGATGAAATCAAAATTACAAATTGCTTCATATGTATGTATTTTTAAGAGAATATTTTTTAGGAATTGGATTCTTTTTTAGGCTTAACCATCAGTAAAGGGTGCTGAGGCTAATTGTTGACTTTATAAGCTTTATACTGACTCTTCCCTCAGTAAAGCTGTAGTCAGTATAGGTGTTGGCAGGCAGTGAGGAAAACAGATGCTGATTTATTCAACCTGAGAAAGCACGGCATGACTTCCCCTTCTTTGTGTCACATTGTTTTCTACAAGCCCACTTGTGTTTTGGGCAGGGGGCATAAAAGAAAAATCAATTGACCACAATTTTTCCTCCGATTTGTCCGTTAAAAGGGGAGCGAATGCAACCGGAAGCCGTCCAGACCTGACAAACGGCAGCCTAATCCGGGTCAATTACAAATGGGTGTACTTTAGAGCTAACCGGCAGAGATAGGAGTCGAATCCCTCATTTGCGGAAACGGTGTGTGTTTAATGAACAATGCCGTTATCATAAGCTCTGTTGATCACAGAATTAAAATCCATTCTGCCGAGGCGACCGGTTGAGTGTGCGACATCTCTCACAATGGTGCAAACAGATTCATTATTTGAAGCATAATTCTCCCCCCCTTCCTTTGCTGGCACAATTAATAAATCAGACTTTTCATCGTCACGGCCCAGTGGGACTGAACAGGTCGTGTTATTAAAAAGCCATCGCTGCCTCACTCAGTGATCTTGGGGAAAATGACTAAATTGGAATGGTAATGTATTATTGCTCTCAACTGGTGGTTATATTCAAAGCTTAGGTTTGCAGAGAAGATGTGCGGCTCTACTGTCCAGTTGAAAGTTATTATCAAGTTGGCAAATGCCAGTGTAAAGACTTCAGCTTCTTTTTTCTTTCATTAACGTCTTTGATGCCTATTAGTTCATCCCAGTCCTGTTTTCTCTCTTGTAAACAGCAGGTCTATCACGGTGTCATAAACCATTTTTTCCTTGCAAGGAATAGAAGTTCAACAAATTAGAGGCCTAGTCAAAGCATTCTCTGAGCAATCACGTTAAAAATGACCTAAAGCAGAAAACAGACTGATATAAATGTGCGTGCTCTGGAGTCTGACCTCTAAAACTTGTTTCCCTGTTTATTAAATATCTCCATGCTCTTCATCCACCAGTCATCAGCTTGTCTAATCACACCAGCTGAAGTCACACGCCTCTCGTTTTAGATTTTTCATCTCAGTCCTGATGGATATACTAAACACAGAGAACCTTTTTCATTAAGGCTTCTCGTGCAATCCGCCTCTGCTAACATCCAGATTGGGTTCAACTCTCCATCACTCTGATTTCTCAGAAGATGAATCTCTGATTGAACAGACCTCTTCAGACAGCTGGCGTCCCCTCGTGTGTGTGTGTGTGTGTGCGTGCTTGTGTGTGGGAAAAAAGAAAAAACGAACTTCTAGAAGATGAAACCAGTGGCCAAACAAAAAATAAGTCCTTTCTGTGAAATTAGCTGTGGCTGCTCCTCTCTGCCACACTCTGCACTGCTGAGACGAAAGCTACAGAAAAGGTAGCCCGTAATTAAATGCCAAACATCTTAGACGTCTGTGCAGTGACACTTAACAGAGGCTGATAGATAAAATCCCCCAGTGAGGCAGCTAGATGAAATAGATTCTTTTATGTTGTCCTCCCCTCCTTTTGAGTTTTTCTTTCTTTGTTTGTTTGTTTTTTCGAATCACAGCTCCGGAATCTCTACACTGGCATAATAAATCTGCGGCACGAGGTATGCTGTCGGTGCCAATGCGGTGAGACGTCACGGTAGCGCTGAAACAGTTGTAAAGATTAAGGCATTTACATCTCATCTTTGGTAGGAATATGGGTGTTTCATAATAGAAAGTGAAATGTGTCCCTATGGTTACTGACTTGCTAAAGTGCCGATTTAAATGCCTATTCAATTTGTTCTAGATAGATTCAGTGTGTATGCTCCAATCACTTGACCCCCTTAAACATTTCTTAAATTTTTATTTTGCCATCACATTTTTCATACATTCATGCATGTTTTAACTAAGATAACCTGAACTGTATGTGAGTCTTTTATGTCCTTATGGAGGAATTGTGTTTTAATTAAACCCATAGAAGGTTTATAAGCATCAGTACCCTGAACCCATGGGGTCTGTTCGATTTATGTTCAGACTTTGACTGAGCCAGTCCTAAATTTTATTTATTTTTAAAGCTTTTTGCAATGGTGTCCTTTGGATAACTACCCTGCTGCAAGGATAACTGGACTTTGTAACCCAGTCAAAGGCCTTAATCAGAATCCAAATCTGACTTTTTGTAGACTGCTAACAGAATTTATCACGGTTTCCATCTTGGCCTGTGGGCTGCCTCTTTGATTGATGCTGTCCTTGCTTCATGTTCAGTTTAGGTTGACAACAATATTTTAGATTTAGGCTTGAGACGCCTAAATCTTGAGGCATTACTTTATGACCTGACTCTATTATTGTCCTCCCAATACATTGGAGTTTCTGTGTGTATAGTGATTTGGGTCAGGGGTAATAGCCAATTTTTCAAGCCACTGTACATCTAAAATGAAGCTTAAGCGAAAATTCAGACTGGGAGACTGAACAGCTGATCCGCGTCATCCACTCACCACGCCTCCGCCGCTGCCAATCAGGACCCGGGGACTCGTGCCGCTCCAGCCAATCGTCGTTTATGGATCCCTTTAAACAGTCTAGCCGCCTTGGGGCGTCCTGCTTGTCAGCCGTGCTTCGACCCACCTCCTCCCCATCTCCACCTTCACCCCGACGGACTCCCTCCGGACTCCTTCTCCTCCAGGCCTCGCTCCATCACCAGGATCGGACCCGGGGGGAAGACTACCCTGAGCTTCGTACGATCCGATCACCTACCCTTGGTGATCCTCAGCTCAGAAGTCTTCTACCGGGTTCGAGCGCCAAAGAACTTTTTGTATCATTAAATTCTTCTAACTGATATTTTCTCTCTGTGTGAGTCGATCCAGATTGAAATAAGGGTTGCTTTTGGAGATGTAACCTTTTAGATCTTTTTTGTTTAAATTAATTCTGTCTTTAACGTAGAATTCCTTGGTAAACATGGTTGTATTTTGCTGTTTCATCAGAAAAAAGCTCGTCATGCAACAGTTTCAAGGAAATAATTTTATCAAATTCTTCAATTATATGTACGTGTAAGCATCTAATTAAATACCTGACCACCCTTTAGTTCTGGTATTTATCTAGTTCCCTGTTCATACATAAATGAATTTGGAAGAAATTACCAGAAGCCCTTAAAACTGCCTTGCAAAAATCAAGTGAAACTTTTTTGTTTGTTGCTGCCTCATCACAGGAAGAGAATTACTCATTTTTTGTCTCATTAATTGTCTCAGGACAGTGATTTATTTATTTATTATTATTTTTTATTTTTTTTAACAGCTCAAGTACCAAGCAGACTGGATTCGCAGTTCAACAAAAGACACGGTACAGCTTGTTTTGCATTTCTGTAAAGGGAACTGGATTAGTATCAATTAGTCAGATTCCTTTGTTTCTTTGCAGCGCTGAAAGCCAACAGATGCTGGAAGAAAAGCCTTTCTTCTCAAGAATTGTCCAGGGAATTTCAGATTTGTTTAGTAGTCACAAATAAAGGTGCTTATGGTCTACAACCCAGTTTCTAAATCTTCTGCTTACAAAAGGTAAAATGAAACACTATTTTTTTTTTTTTACCTTTCTAAAGAACTCATTCTAAAATAAATCATAAAAATTTACAAGATATGTGTTCTTTTTCATGTTTGAATGCATCATATCCCGTCTAATTTGAATGACTGTGAGTTTTTAATATGTTGGTTGATTTGTGTTTGGTCATCAAGTCCTGCTGCCATTATCTAAGACGTTTCTCTGATCACAACAATGATTTATTCTTCAAGGCTACGGATCCTAGAACACCTCACTGTTTACATCCTATTTTCAGATGTAAAAATTTTAAAAATAGGGCAATGTGTGCGTTGGGGTGCGTGGGGGTGTGTGTGGGCGTGTGTCGGGGTGTGTGCGTGCGTGCGCGTATGTGTGCATATTTGTGTGAAGAGCGTGTGTTCCCACTTGTGCCTTTTGTCAATCTCTGATCAAAGTAGCGTGCTCTTATACTCGCTCTTCTTTGTTTCTATCTCTCCCACACATACGTAAAGTAAAAGTGAGAATTCTTTTTCATTTTGTCTGCGTTCTAAGAAGGTCTTTACTGTTTTATGTATTTGTATGTGAAAAAGGTAACTTGGGATCAATAGAAAATGCTGACTAAATATGTCCTCATTTATTTTTATTAAAAAAAAATTAGGATTAGTCAGAACTTATTGTATTTTAACAAGTTCAATGTGCAAAATTTGAAGCTGAATCAGTTCATCACCATATCATGTTAAGAGAAGTGAACTTCTCAGAAGCTACAAGCAATACTGTATATATAATATAATATTACATGTTTGATTGAATGCTATAAAAAGTGTGAGGTTTATCTTTATTAATGTAAGGTGATTTTTCTGTGTTGTATTTGTGGGGCATTATAACACAAATACAGAAGAAATAGCTGTTTTCTTCTGAGCAAAAACAAAGCGAAGCGACTCACGTTTTACCCTAGCGAGATTCCGTACTGAGGAATCCGGAAGCGCTGCTGTTGACAGCTAAACACCCAACATGTAAGTCACTTCTTCTTCTTTTTTTTTTTACCATCATAAAACAGATATCACATTTGTTTTCCGCTGTTTTATTCTTAGCAGGTGTGTAAGAAACAGTTTGCTGCTCCCGTAAGTTAAAGAGCCGTCACAAATTAGACGTGGCGTTAGCAGAGAAAGCTAACACAGTGAGCAAACTTTTCAGCTGCAGTGAGTGCCACATCGTCACAAACAGACAACAGGGCCTCAGTTTGCTTTTAACGCTGACCGAACAAGACACACATACTTCTGGTCGATGATTGTTACGTTTAGACGGTTTTGTAGCTTGTTTGGAGTCAACATTATAAGCTGTCATGGTGATTTAGATCTGAAATGATGTAAAATTAGAGCACAAATGTCCATAAACTGGCCGATTAAAAAGGTTCAGAGCCTCATTTTCTTCTGCATGTAGATAATATGAGCATGAATAAGGCATACCTATGTTGTTAAACCGCATTCAGCAGAAGGCTGCGAAAAACTGTCTAAAAAAACTTTAATTTATGATTTGTTTTAGAAATTTGAATTATTTTTCATTAAACTGTCAATAAATGTCCAGTTTTTGATTCAGGATAGTGCTTTTATTCAGTCCAAAGCTCGCATTTGTTGTGGCGGTGTATAGTTTCATCAGTGAAAACAGTGAGAGGGAATATTTTTCATTGAATCAAAGACCGATTCAGCACTCCATCCATGCATCCATGCATGGATGCAAGCAAGCTGTTTTTAAAGGGTCAGCAAAGACAAAGGCATAAAAACCAATCAAGGGAATTATGAGCTGGAAACTCGGAATAGTTTGCTGTAACTACTTTGTTTTTTCTTTGAAAGCTACATTTATGACTCCTTATTTTCCAGTAATCATTTCTCTTCTTTTTGTTCTTTTTATACAGGGGTTGATTTTGTGGAAGGTCAACATGAGGCACAGTCCTCCGGTCAAAAGTCCTCAGAGAATAAAAGCAGGACATTGATCCGGTGTTTTTCTCTTTGTTCCGCATTTGAATAAGTCGAGTTCAAGCCAACCATGGATCGGGAGGATGAGGAAGAGGAGCTGACGGTCAAGGTGGCACCGAAGGAGGTGGATGTATTCACATCCGTGTGCTGCCTGGGCTACTTGTCCAGCATCAAACTCTTGGTGGCGGTGTGCGTCGGCATGTACGTACGCTGGGAGGTGACGAGCGAACCCATGATCCTGGTCATCTTCATCCTCGGCCTCTTCGTCCTGGGAATCGCCAGCATCCTCCATTACTACTTTGCCATGGAGAAGGCCAGCCTCAGCTTGTTCCACCTGTGGTTTGGCTTCCTGCTGGGACTCCTGTGCTTTCTCAACAGCCCCGCCTTGGATTCGAACATTACAGAACTTGCTGCCAACTATCTCCTTGTGGCCAGCGTGGTGATGAAGGCGGTGTGGGCTGTAACTGAGCGCATATGCCGCTCCGTCCGCTACAAACCCATGCTGCTGTCGTCGTCTGAGTGGCTCGAGCTGCTTGGATTTGGAATCGCCAGCACCACGATGCTCCTTTCCAAGTCGGCGGCCATTGTTGGCTTGGTAGTGGCTCTGGGCGCTCTCATTGTGGACTTGAGGATGAAATCCCTTCTAGCTTTGCCCAACTTGATCTGTTTTGCGTTGGTTACTTCTCTTGTGTTCTTTCAGGCCTTAGACATCCCAGCCAACCCTTATGCCTTAGGTTGCTACCTGGGCAGGCAGCTCTGTGAGCCCGTTTTGGACGTGTACTTTAGTGGGCTTGGGCCCAGTGAGCGCTGGATGCCAGTGCTCTCACTAGGGAAGGTGTGGAGGAGACTGTCCCTGTTTCCTCTGTGTCTAATGGAGGTGGCCTTCTTCATCTTCGCTGCCTTAAAGGTAAGAACATCACTGTCAGGGAATTGTTCATTGAAAGCAATTTTATTGTCATGTGTTGGTCTGATAAAGTAGAAAGAGCTCAGTGATTTCCATTTGCATGATTTGTTGTTTTTCTCATTTTCTCTCTCTCTTTCCACCTAAAACTGGATGACGAAAGTTTTCAGTCTGCTGCATTGGTCTCAGCTATAACTTTTTTTGGAAGGACAATTTTGTTTACGGGACCTTCATAATTCATCTTATGTTATTTATGTTTATTTATTTTGTATATTTAAAATGTCTTCCAGTTCCAGTTCTTAAATGGTCATTAGAATGTAAAATCTATTGATCGTTGAGAATGTGTCCTTGCATTGTCGTGGTGTCAAAACCACAATTACAATAATTTCTGGGACAATTTATCATCCAGCAAAATGTATCACCTTGACTAGTTTAGTCATGTACAAGGTTTCTTTTTTTATTAACATTTTCCACATTTCTGCTATGTTAACCCGCAAAGTGTGACAAGCTAAAGCAGAAAGATAACTTTTTGTAAAAAATAAATCTATAAATAAAGAAAACATTTATCATTAGTCTCCCTCTTCAGAATTCCCACCTACTTTGTGTTGGTCTATCTACCTACGTGGAGAAATGCAAGGGTTGTGAACATTTTGGCAATGTTTACTATATGGATTTATCTCATAAATATATATTTGTTACCTTGTCTCGGACAGCTTGGTCACTTGGAGCTTTGGTATTTGGTGATCCCCGGCTTCTGCCTGTTTGGCCTTTTCTGGGCCATCTGCCACATCATTTTGCTGATCACTATTTGGGGCTTTCACACCAAGCTGACCGACTGCCAGAAAGCCTGGCGGGCCCATCCGTCAAGTCGACGGAGTCTGGACCAGGTCATGGCCTCTCGTGGCATCCGACACTTCTGCCTCATCTCAGAACGCCTCGTCTTCTTTAGTCTGCTGTCGACTGTCATACTAGGAGCTGTGTCGTGGCAGGTAAGATATAGGCTTAAAAAGCTATTACATTTTGCAGAAATGTTTATGGAACACCCCAGTGATCATCTTGAGAGTTTTTGTCTACATCACTGTCTTTACATGATTTCATGTCGCTCCTCAAACTGAGCCTCTTTTGCTCTCATGTGAACAAATTTAAATATCCCCATCTACTTGCATGAGTAGCTCTGATATCTTAACTGGCCTTATTAGGCGTTTGAATGGAAGAGTCTTGTGTGCTACCAACTGTGAATATGCCTAAAAAGCTTTCTGGAGTTTACCTGAGATTTAAATGCAACGGCTCTTGAATTGCAGCAAATATCTTCCAAGGTTGACCACATAAGTCCATGTAGCTAAAATGTTATTGTTGCAGATGTAAAATAACATTTAACAAAACTATGGCTGCAGCTAACTATTTTCATCAGTCAGTATTCTATCGATTGAGTTATCAGATAAAAAGAATTGGTACATTCTGCAGACTTTTTATTTAACTACACAAAGATACATAAAAAGCAATAATTCAATTATTTTGTCAAATAACAAAATCAACATTTATTGCCCAAAATGCAATAACATATTCCTTTCATGTATTTTTGGTCATTTGTACCAATAACCGATTATTGAATTAGTTGATGATTATTTTCAACAATTGATCACGATTAATCAGATTAAATGGTTTTAAGCCATAATCAAGATATAACTTGTTACAGTTTCAGCACCATGTTGGTTGTGTAGGTAATTTTTTTTTTTATGAAGCTAGGTGTGCCAGAAACTATTTTCACGAGGTTCACTCAGATCACCATGTCGCCTTTAATTTAATCAAATTCCTGACTGTATCTTACCCAAAACGCAGGTCAGAAAACTGTAAGTTTTAATATACAGCAACTGAAAGACAACTTCAAAGCACAATCATAAATAAACCTCCAGTTTTATTTATTTCTCTTCAGTGTGACACGACGCTTTCTCCATTAAGATGGCCTGTCATATTTTTGCCTTTCGATAATGGCGCTGTCAGTCCTCGACTGTGTTTCTGTCTCAATGTGTGTCGGTGCCAGTTAAGTGAGCCTGTTTGTCTCGATGCGAGCCGTTTGTGGCTAAACAAAAGCGACTGCCTGTTTGGATTTTCGCAGCCCTCCAACGGTCTCTTCCTGAGCGCCCTGCTGATGGTGTTGCCCTTGGAGTCTCTCACACACGGCCTGTTCCAGGAGCTGGGCAGCTGCCTGGGAGGAACCTGTGCTGGCTACGCACTGGTGATACCTACAATCTACTCCAGGTACGACCATCCCGTCAAAGACGTGTGAAAGGCCTTAAATTAAGTCAGTTGCAGATGCACACGCACACGCTGAAAACTGACTCTGTTTTTTTTACTCGTTTTAAATAGAGCAGAAACAAATACCACAGGAAAACAGGTGTTGTTTTGCTTATTTTGTTCATTTATTTTGGATATTCAGAATGTCTCCCAGTTCCACTGTTGAATGTTTTTTTAGAAATTAAGGTTTTATTTTATATTTTAAAGGATGTACTTGCATTAATATGCCATAATAATAATAATAATTATTATATTAAATGAAAATAGAACAGAATAGAATATACTGTTCAATTCCCAAGGGAAAACAGCTTATTAGTTGACAAGCTACTCCATCCAAAATGGTGTCAAAATGGGAATATTCTCTTTTACTGCAATAATTTCTGGGACAGTTTGTCCGAACTGTTGATTAATAACTTAAAATATTGACAAGACTACATTTAAAATATGTCAAAAGCTTTCTTTGGAAGGTAAATATTATTATGCTCCCTCTCTGGATTTAACACAACACTAACTGGATAAAAAAAAGTTGATAAAGTTGCATAAACATGTCAATATTTGAGCCCTACAGGGATCACCATGGGTTTCTTTTGCAGCATACTAAGTTGTTCAGCTGCAGCAGACTCTGAGTCAAAAAAAAAAGCAGTGTTTTTGAAGTTGCCTAGTCAAGTCAACAGAAGCTAAACGCAGCTTACATGGTTGTGTTTTCAGACATAAGAACACCTTGGCTGTCTGCATGCAGACAGATTCTAGTGGTATTTCTGGCTACTGCCTGAATGCCAAGTCTTTTAGCTGCTTGTTAGCGTCTGGAAAACACACAAAGCTTACTCTAAAAAAATATATCTTAGTTTGATTTTTAGACGTTTAGATATTCTGGGTGCAAGTCTTAATTCTGTAGAGAAAGACCAAGGGAGAAAATCAGCAATAAATAATCAACCTCTTGGTGGTTGCGCGCCGTGTTTTCATATTTACAGCACCCTCTCAGGGAGATCAGAGAGGTAAGGAAAGGGGACACAAGTTTGGTAAAACAAAAGGAAGAGAGATCTGAAGACTTTAAGCACCGAGGGAAGGTGGTGGAGGCAAGGGACACACAACAGAGGGGAGGATTTTATTTAAGAGGGGCAAGAGGGCGAAGCTCTGAGGGAGCTTGGGAGAAAAGGACTAGATTTTTTTATTTATTTAATTTTTTTTTAAGATGAAAGAGGAAGTGTCACAGGGTAAGATGTGGTCTGGATCAGAAAGCTCTAGCTTCGGCTCCCAAAAGCACGACGGGATCTGAAATGATTAAAAGAGTTTTCACTTTTTCACATTCATCTCACTGCCACAAAATGTAATATATTTTATTAGAATCGCATGTGATAGACCAAAAGTAAGTAGTTCAAACGCGTGGAATTGAAGTGGAATGCATGCAAAGCACTTCCACATCATCATTCTGCCGCCACCGAAGCAATTTTGTCTTTGCCAAAGAAAAGGATTCCCCACCTCCATGCTTTACATCGTGGATGATGGGTTCATCATGGACATGCTTATTAAAAATAGTGACATTTGTGGTTGTAACCTGCCAAAATGTTAAGAAAAAAAAAAGCAAGGATTATTGAGGTTCTAACGTTTACTAAAATTTGAATTTTTTATTTTCTGCCGTCTGCCGTGAAGCGGGCGCTGTACCGGTCCGTCGTGGTGAAGAGAGAGCTGAGCCAGAAAGCGAAGCTCTCGATT
>CAEGAG010071493.1:0-52281 GCA_903067065.1 Brachyrhaphis terrabensis | reverse complement strand
TGAGCACTGAGACGTGTTACGTTACATTAAACTTGCGTCTTCCTCTACACATATATTCCATCTGTCTCACTCTTACCTTTTCTGCTCGAGTGCCCCTGGTGGCCATTAGAAAAAAAAAATGCACAAATAAGCCGCATCTTTGTATAAGCCGCAGGGTTGAAAGCGTGTGACAAAAGTCGCAGCTTATAGTCCGGAAATTACGGTACTTATCCTTAAACATGGGGTTATACTTTTTTTGTTTTCTTTTTTCTTCCTTTGCTCTTTCCTTTAGTTTGTTGTATAAAAATATATAGCATATTCATGTCAAATGTGATATATAAATAAAATTACCTTACCTTACATTGTCATGAAGTGTGTGGGGTGAGGCGGTGAGGCAGACGCTAGAGACCCAGGTAAGATTCGGAGTGATGATGGTTTAATGATGAATAATAATAATTTCAGACAGTCCACAACCGTGGCAGCACTGCAGAGCAGGAACACAGAGGCTTAAGCAGGTAGCGCACGGCAAACGAGTGGAATAAAGCAACAGGCTGACAAACTTAGACAAGCATTGACGAGGACCCGACGAGGAACACAGGACACAGGTGGGACTAAATACACGGGGAAGCAATCAAGGGAACAAGACACACCTGGGAACAAATCACGGGGAGACAGGACAACACGGAGAGCACAGAGACACAGAACTAGAAATAAATACACAGAAAAACACAGAGAACTCGAAAATAAACACTGAAAAACACAGAACCTGACAGCTCCTAAGAACGGCTGTAAATGACTTTACAGAGGAACGCTGCTGTGGCGACTTCCTGAAGACGGAAATAGTAGGAGCTTCTTAAAGAGACAGAGGCCCAATTTCAAGGTGCCAAATTGCAAAGTCAACTTTCTTTTACTTTATGTTTGATTTATGTTCAGCAGCATTTTAATAACAATTGAAGGCAACACTTGATGGTGCTATAAAATGGTACTAAGTGCCTGGAAAGTGAAGAATACCTTCTCTTAAAGAGAAACCTGGCTTTGCTTTGGATAATTGATTCTCTTAAATATGACTGCATTCACCATCATTCTCTCAGAGTTCTTTCTGTGGACATGATTTATTTATTTTTTTGTCTTTCTGTAAATAGAGGCGCGTCCCTCTGCTTCTTTCATTAAGTTCAAATTGCAAAGCACTGAGCTATCAGACGCGCCTTGGAGTTCGGCTAGAACGGTTCTCTTAGTTCTTTTTCCTTTTTCTACCATCCACACCATCACACTGATCGATTCTGGGGTTGCATTTCATTACATTATAATTTTTAGATTTGACATATTTGGCAGCTGTGCTCACAGGAAGAAAAAAAAAACTGGACACTAATTGTCTTTACCTGTAAGCGCCGGTATCTAAAATCTTCCTTTTAAACCCTCCAACCAGTTCTTACATTTAGTGAGTTTTAGTTGGTTTTGTTTGAAATTAGCTGTATGGTTGATGAAAAGCTGGAAGGCGCCTGTTCTTCTTAACACGGTCAAACGCCTAGCTTGTAACATGACTGTAACGCAATAATTAATAGTCTTCTTAAAGGTACAGTCAAGGGAAATCTTCAAAAATAACCTATTTTCATGGTTTCATTTCATTATCACACTGCAACAGTATGTAGGTAAACATCAGACAGGAGCGTTCAGTTGAATCAGGATTTCCCAGGAGTTGTTTCAATGACACCAGCCCTTGTTTCCGGCTCCATGTCTTCATACCTTCACTTCTCAGAAGTGACATTTTCCAGCCTGCTGCGTTCTGCGCCGACTGAGACGCGGCTATACCTTAAAGCTTCCTCCTTGCTTTTCTATTTTTTTTTTGTATTCCTGAGTTTGCTTCTAAAGTAAGCCAGATTGCTCCAGTAAAAAAAAGGAAGCAGTATTTAAAGCCAATTTGAATGCAAATTTGTCTTTTTGTTTGTTTCTGCTCCCCACCCAAGCAGAAACAGCTGAAACTTTTCTTTTCAGCTTTTCTTTGAACTGAAAAGAAAAGTTCTGTTGCTGTGAAAGGCCTAATAGCAAATGTGTTCAGATTGCCGTACTTCAGAGAGCGGAGGCAGCGGGGCGACTCGGAGGCCCTCTGTGGTTCTAAACAGGCCCATTCAGTTTCGTTGAGTGCCGCAATCGCTCCCGAGCGAACATGGAAAGGCGTGCTTTTACTTACACGTGAAGCCCGCTGTATAATTATGGTGGAAATTTAATATTGTAAAATCTGCGGTGTGAATAATTTCCTCACACAAAGAGTCAGTTGAGCGTTTCTAACACAACTCGGCATTCATGCTTCTTGCTTATCTCCCTCTACAGGAAAACTCATTCCGTTTCAAAGCGTCCTCTTTGACAGGCAGCAGAAAAGGAGCACTGAGGGAAGCGGTTCCTCAAAGCTTGTCAAATACTAACTTTCTCCTCCTTTTTTCCTCTCTGTCTTTCCTGAATTCTCCCCTGTTTTCACCCGCTTCGCTTCAGTTTGATGTCAGGTCTCGCTGCCCTGGACGCCAAGTGCTCGAGTCGCTTGGGCATCATGACTATTTCCTACTACTTGTGGACCACCTTTGTTGCCGTGGTGGTGGGCATCCTCATGGTGTACATCATACATCCGGGCGGCGCCGCCCAGAAGGAGGACTCTGAGGACAGCAAGAAGCCCATGACGAGTTCTGCCGATGCGCTGCTGGACCTCATCCGGTAGGAGGCCGTCGAGAAAGCCGTTGTGAAATGGTGACCTTGCAAACGTATCAATACCGGCTGAGCTGGAACTACTGAGGATGCTGATTAACGAACATGAGAGATGTTCCAACAAAGACTTGCAGATGCAATTGCTGCAAAAAGAGGTTCCACAAAGTATTGACCTACAGGGTAGAACACAAATGAACGTGGTATGGATACTTTAGCAAGGCATTATAGCGTAGCCAGCACCATGGCTTTGCATCTAAACATCCAGACAAGCAAACTTTAACTAAACGTGCATTCCCAGCACCTGTTCAGTTCACTGAGTAGGTGCGCCTTTTAATCAAATTCTAGTTCATTTGCAGAAAAAGTCTGGTTTGTTTGGATAGGAGTGACTCTGCAATCAAAGTCTGGTCCGCCTAAAAACCTAGTTCTGAGTTCTGCTGAAGTGTATTCTGATGCATATGTGAATGTCATGTGAACTGGAGACCGCTCCAAAACGGTCCACTTTAGTCCACTTCCAAAGGAAGGAAGTGGACTAAAGTGAAGGGCATTCTGGGTAAATACAACCAAAACAAACGTATTAATCTAGAGCTGGTGGGATTAATGGTTTGTGCTGTTTTACCAAAGACAAAAGAGAAATCCTACAGCCACTGAAATCTGACACTTCTCTCATTTTTGTTTACATTTCATGAAAAAATGAGTGGTTTTTGTGTCGTTTCCTTCAGTGGTTCTTGGTGCAGCGCCTCCACAGGCGAGGAGGGGAACAGGTTTTTCAACGGTTTGGTTTGTTTGATGTATTGCAGCATTAAAACAAACTGCATTAGCTGAAAATGCAGCCATTTGTACATTTTGTGACCCCAATCAAACTATTAGTCTACTGAACTATTAGGTGTGAAAACACACTAAAGCAGAGTTAACGACAGATGGAAGCAAACTCATCGTTTGATTACAGACACGAAGAATTACTAAGAATTAATCAAGTCAGATTTACAATCTTGCAGAGACACAAAAATGTACATCTTTCTTCTACTGCAAAAAAATAATACTACTAATAATAGTAACAATAAAATTAAGTAATAATAATATATCACATTATAAATCCATTTTAAATTATTTTGCAGAATTAAACAGAAAAATTTAACATATAAAATAACGCAGCCTTAAAAGATCCACCCTGCTCCTTTAAGACCTGGAAACTTATATGCGACTGGGTTACTGTGCTAAGCTAATTAGTGCTGAAGTCTGGTTGTGTTAGAGGTAAACCTGGGTCAGGCCTGCTGAGGAAAACGTGAGCCGTGTCAGTCGGACGGTGGACTTCGGCCAAACGCCTCCAAAACACACGATCTGGAGAGCTGAATTAAAGGAAACCATCGAAAATGTGAAGAGAGACAGACAGACGTCCATGTAATTTCAATAAATTAATGCTTAATCAGGAATTTAGCCTCAAGACGTTTTGCTATAAAAACAGAATTAAAATATGTTCCATTTTGATTTGCATTTAGCAGGAATTTAAAAAGAAGGAGGGTTATAAACTGGCCGAGCTCAGAAATCCAGCTATGTACTGATCATGTGCAGTGGTGAAGCCTGGTTTATAACAGGCAACAAACTGTGTGTGGGGGGGTGTGTGGGGGTGTGTGTGTGGGTGTGTGTTTACAGAGCACAGCTGGGCTTTGGATTTATTGCCCAAAGCTTCTTTACTGCCTTCATCTAACGTGCAGTCATGGTCTGCTGCAGCTGTATCCTCACAAAAAAAAACCTGACCCTCTCACGGCCGTGTGTTTGTTGCGAGCGAACACGCGCCGCGACGTTATATAAACGAGCATGAATGGAAAAGCGCCGCGTTTATTCTGACCTCTGAACTCAGAGTGGCTCATTAACTAAAACGCAGGAAGGAGAGGCTATGATTTCTCTCACTAATTAAATCCGTTCAGAGGACTGCGCTCGGTCCCACCTGACTGACCCCGCCCACTCTGCTTACCAAGCTTTCTTTAGAATACAGTATGTCTTAATCTCTCGTAGATTACTCATCTTTGACTCTGCACTGGTGTGGGATTTGCAACCAGTTCCAGCGTTTCAATTCGGTTTGCTTACGCGGCGCAGGTTCACGCCAAAAGTTGCCTCGATGTGTTTTACAAGAAGATTTTCTGCTTATGTACAGAAACGTGAAGGTAATTGTGCAAACAGATTCAAAGTAAGGTTGACCTTTCTTGATGGGGGCCAGTGTGCCTGAGGGCCCCTGCAGGCCTGAGGGGCCCCAAGACTCAATGAAATTCTAAAAGGACAGAATGACAAACGAGTCAATTGAGCTTAAATACAAATGACGGAAATAAAGTATTAAAAAGTTACCTTGCTTTAGCAATTCAGATCACAAAGTAAAATGTATATTTCATTTATTATATAGAATAGTAACATACACTGATGATCAGAGCAGACAGTTAATGAAAACCTTAAACTTTAGTTTCCTCCACGATTAGAGTGTTGCATATTAAACGGCACTTCCTGACCATGTGGTAAGACTCTGTGGCCATTAAGGCTTTTCTTCATCTGAAATCCGATTTTTAAGTTCAACATTTCTGAACTTTCTGGTTCTTATCTGTAAACCGTGTTGATCCAAATGATCAGAAGTCATGCGATCTAATATACACCACTCTGTCTGTGATAAATCCCTAGACAGAAGAAAAAAAAAAAAAAACTTTTTAAGTGCAAGTTGACCCACAAATGCAATCCTGCCTGGGGATCTCTGACCGCGTTGGGTCAACTCTGTTGTTAACCAGTGACCTTCTTGTTGGCACATTACGCCCTGCACTGTGTAGTCTACTGAAAATCCTCACCAGTTTGTACGGTCGGGACTTTTGGATCTCAGCTGTGCAGTACGCTGGAGGCATCCCAATCTGGTGATGTTCTGCTGCTACATGAGAAAAGCTGAGTGTGTTTGAGTGACGTGTTTATTTTTACTTTAAAGAATGTTTCATGGTGTAAAACCTGCGTTTATAATGCATTAGTCAAGAGTTTCACATCAGATCTTGGACACAAAGTGGAATGCAAAAAAAAAATGCCATTGGACTCAGTTACTGAGTGAAGATGGGGAATTTAAATTATTAACAATAACCCGAAATTTGTGGATGGATTATTTCCATAATAGATACCAAAGGGAAAGTTAAATTCAAAGTCTTATGACTGCTTTGGCAACCAGTTGCATCAGTATTGATAGTGAATCCAGGCAATCAGATGAGATAATGGCTAGTTTTTGGGCTAGCTGGGGTGAAAATGTCAGAGTGGCCTACTTAAAGAAAACTGAGCTTATTGCCAACAAAAAACATGGTGTTATTAATGTTCAATTATTGGTAAGCACCACTGGTCACTTTTTACACAGACAAATCCAATGTGGAGCGATCTGATGAGACGTGGAGGCGGCGTGATGCTAAAATGTTTTTGTGCTGTTGCCAGAGCCACAAACATCAGGTTCATCTCCATAATTTGCCTGTTTTGTGACCAAGTCTAGGAAAAAATGTAAAAAATCCTTTCTGTTGTCTTCTTTCTGAAGGAAAAACTTGTTTTTGCTGCTGCGATCTACCATCCAGTTATATATAAAGTCTGTACAACCTCCAAAATCAAGGACAGGAAGTTAGCTGACGTACTAATCTGAAAAACCGAACGACAAATTTTATTGGGGGGTTTTAAGCCGCCAGTTAAATTTCTCAGCTATTGCGAACTATGGAAATATATGACCCAGAAAGGATCTCATGGTTGTCCAGAATAGCATATGCTGGGAATGCTTGGTCTTCTTTAGCAGCTGTTGTGCAAGCAACAGGTCTGATTTTGGACTTACCACAACATGGGTTACAGATTCAATAAAAACTCTTGACAAGTACCAACAAATAAAACCACCAAACGTCTTGCTGCCCCAATAATAACAGTTGTGTCTTCCTTTAGATAGTCCTCTGATAAATTTCTTACCCAGCTGCAGTTGGCCAAAAGTGACTCAAAGCCCTGAAATCAATTTCCCCCTACAAAGAAGTTTGGGTCTGACAGGAAAAGAGACCGGCCTCTCTTACAACATGAAGCCAATTGAAAGAAGCACCTGTATAGAAAGATAATTATTTATCAGTTTTTGCGTTTAGTAATTTATATTCTTCTCGATCACCATTTGAAAACTCCGAACTGGCTCCACAGAATGAAATCATTCTCATACTGCATATTGCTGAGCAGCTTGTCGCCGTTTTCCACTGGTACGCTGACGGTTCCTCTGTCATCACTAGCTTCTTTAAGGCCTCTGTTTCCTTTACTCTAATTTCCAGCTACACCAACAGATTTTCCTATCAGATTCATGCCTGAACTCTGGACGACCCGTTTCACAGCATCAATATTCATATTAGTCATAAGAAACGTGTTGGTAATATTTAACAGCTACTTTATGGATAACCTTGGACTTAATTATAGATGGAAACAAAATGCAAGATTTTATGAAAATATAAGATAATTTGAACATAACCATAGTTTGATAAAAGCCTACATGTGATATTTGACAGTAAGTACATGTTTAGTGTTTTGATACAGTTTAAATTTTTCTTAATTAGCCTTTCCATCTTCACTCAGTCTCTGCTTGATATCTCCAGTACTTCTGCATGTGTCGCCATAGTTACTGTCCTCCCACATAAACCTTAGGAACATTTAGTAGCATCATTGAAACCGTATTAATCAACCCATACAATACGACATCTGACAGTCACTGATCAGTTTTTCCCACTTTTTCCCCTCCAGCAACATGTTTCCAGCCAACTTGGTTCAAGCTACATTTCAACAGGTAAGCTAATATCACTGTGACATGGTAATAAAATATTTTGGAAAGGAGATCATACACGGTGTCGTTTAAGATTTTGCAGATCAGTTTTAATTGCTCCTTTATCTCAAAAATGTTGCTCTTTACAAGAAATCTCCTTGTTTCCTGTGATTAGTGGATAATTATCATGAATTTGAATGTCTGATTTATTCGAATACATATCATTTAAATCTCTAGTTATCTTCAAACAAAGAAGATAATGGTGTGTAATTTTAAAATGAAAGTGATCCTAAAAAATAAATAAATGTCTGTCCCAGTTTAGTGCAGAATTATGTTTAATCATGTGTTTGTTCTGTGGATTATAATAAATTACAAACATCACATTGAGAAAACGGCATGCAGTTGTTTAAAAACAAAAAGAAGAAAAGAAAAGAGCCCAGTCATGTGGTTTGTGTTTCCACTCTGATTATTGTGCCGATTTAACACAATAAATCAGCACAATAACGCTGATTTATTGCCTTCTGCTTTGACGATTCGTCTGCTTCTGTTGTTTTTTCGTCCTCCAGTATCGGACACACAGAGTGGCCGAGCTCATCCCCAAGCCGACGGTGGCCCAGCTCCTGGATGAGACCACCACGCGGCGGGTCTACATCTACGGCGTCCAGGACGACAACGGCACCGACATCCAGAACTTCTCCCTGGACCTGACGCCGCCTCCCGACGTCATCGTGAAGACGTCGCCCGGGACCAGCGAGGGCATGAACGTGCTGGGGATTGTTATATTTTCTGCAACTATGGGTGAGCGCTTGGCACGCGCCTCGCAAACATTAGCAGCAGCTCAAAGTGACAGTCTGGACATGCTCCGCATCTCTAAATGATTCAGTTAGAATCACGTGTTTCGCCCCTGGTGAGCAATTAGCACAGTTTGAAAGTTTCCCTGTAGGTGAATCCCAGGTAAACGTAATATTTACCTCTGTATACATAAGCAACGTAGTTATTTTCTGTTTTGGTTTTTTTACCTCTTATTATAGGAATAATGCTGGGAAGGATGGGACCCAATGGAAGCGCACTGGTCAACTTTTGCCAGAGTTTGAATGAAGCGGTTCTGAAGATCGTTGCCATTGTCATTTGGTAAGAGTCACAGAGGAAATAGAAAGTTCACATAATGTAGCAACACACCTTACTCAGCCCAATACAATGGTTACTAATATATAGATTATTGAACTTTTGCAGTGCACATTGGTTTTCACCTCCTCAAGTCGCATTTCAATTCAAATATTTTTGATGCACACTTCCTGTCAAATTGGAAACTCACCAGTTTCCAGTTCGACAAATAAAGGCTGATTTTGAGTCTGATTCACTGTTTCTGTGTTGAGTTGGGTTTATTTTCTGGATCGTTCCCCCAGAGTTGATATGCTTTGACTTTCCCATGTTTCCCTGTGTGACGAAAAGACAGAAAAGTAATTCTCCGACATCACTCTAAAAAAACAAGTTGGCAGAAAATGGTTGTTATTAAGACCTGGTGACCTCAAGATGCCTCTCTCCTCTGCAGTTCTCTGACAGCCAGCTTTGGATACTTTGCATTACCTCCCTCACTTTCTGTGTGGTGGAAAGATGTACACATACACACACACACACATGTTACATACAACCTGTAAACATGAAAACATCGGACAACAGAGGAGCTCAGTTCCAGAGCAGACTGCACTGCAGTGCGAGGCTTTTGGGGCCAGAGCCAAACGCTCAGGGATGCAGAAGACAGTTTAACATATTGCCTTAAGAAATAAGGAAGTTCTTTGACCTCTCAGAAATGAAATAGAATATAACAAATCTCAGTCATCCCCATCATGTTAGACATCCTAGAAAAAAAAAATACTGATCATTATTTATTGTTCCATTATAATTTCATTGCACAGTGCTTCTAGCAATAGCTGGACATGTTTAAGAGAAGTCGTGAGTTGGGGGATTAAAACTCAGTTATTTCAATTTCTGCTTTTTTATATATATATAATGGGGAAACATGCAAGTTTTCAAGATACAAACTCCCTGCTGCAATGAATTATTTTTATATGCAGAGGTTGTTCTACTGTTACATCATAATTATCGTAAATGAGGAAAACAGAAAGTGCTGGACAGCGTATGCATGTTAAAATGCTTCAGTATTTCAAAAGTATCGTTAGGGGCAGAAAACAATTATTTCTCAATATGGGATTTTTTTCCCCCTCACACAAAAGATTTTCTGAAATAATATGTTGGATTATTATAAAGTGTGGCCCCAGAGAGCAGTTCAAGAGCGGGTAGTAATTTGGCCCTCCAGCGATTGGAGCTGATGAAAAGAAAAAAAATTAATAAAAAAATGAGAGTTTTAATGACAAAAATGTATTTCTTTTTAAATGGAAAATATTAGGGACAGCATAACGTCATTTTCTTTGGCATGGCCATTATATTCAGCCATTCGTTTCTTTCAATCAAAAATGTATCTATTGCAGGAACTAAAAACACATTCAAGACCAACAAATCCATAAATATTTGATCCAAAAACTCAGGAAACTGTACATGTTTCTTTTATAAAGGCAAAACACCTGAGACCCGTTTCTTCTTTGTTTCATTGGAATGATGTATTTTTGAATTTGCTCCTCAGCAGGTTAAAAAAAAAAGAAGAAACATTTCACAATCAAATTATTTTGTGTTAGTTATCCTTAGAGTCCTTTCAACTTGCCGGTTTTGGCCGTTTTACAAAAGATTTTGGACGCCACTGTCCTAAAGATTTCAGTGTGAGACGTATGTGGTGAATTAATTTCAAGCTTTCTCTAAGTTTCTAAGCTACTCTGTTGCACTACAGTATTTACTTCTGTTTTCCCCTCAGGTCAGTCTTTTCTACAGTGATCTTACGTTAAATCTTCACCAGCACGTCCTGAAGGCATTTACCGGGACGTTTTCCTTCGTTCTTCAACACCCAACCAAAAAACATCCACAGCTTAATCCTCAGGACGTCTGTGATTATTACTACCTGATATTACATGGTTCACTCAACAATAATCACACGCGGAATGAGAACTGACAGTAAAAAAGGATAAAGCATCTCTTTGCCAGCGGAGACATTCTGCATTTATTTAGACTGGTGACCTTTAACCTAAATGATGAGACGCATTCCTACGGTTCAGACTTGTATCCGTTTGTGCTGGTAGGCGGTTTGCTGGTTCCACTGGTGGGTTTGAATGTTTTGGACCACAGATTGTTTGGAGAAGATCAATCAGATTAATCTCTGCTAGTTGGTTATTATAGTTTTGGATCTTTAGTTTCTTTCTTTGAGACTTTTTGTTGTCAAATTCAGTTTGTTTTAATTCGTCTTTAGAGTGTGTTTGCTAGCTTTTATTAGCTATTGTTAGTTAAATACTGTTCAGTTCTTATTATTTGTAGTAGTTTTAGTTTTTTTCACAGTTTTTGTTCGATTTTAGGTGCCGAATTTTTTTTTTAAAAGTCTCTAATTTGTTTTGTGATTATGTATGTATGTATACATTGATTGGATAAGCAATACTCAACCATTTTCAAAAAATTGATTCAATTAATGTTGAACAACAAACTGACTCTGGTGTTTTCGCTCAATTTTGCCGACTAGCGTAGCGTAGCCACCAGAAGCTGTACGGAGTGCCGTAATTTGCCGATAGCTGCCATAAACAGCTTGTGTGAAACAAATAAACTATTATTTCAAAAGGCTAATAAATAGATTTATAAACACAAAAACAAAGGATATATCTATAATTTCAGTATGTTTCAGTTGCGCTGTTCCCCATAAATTACCTTTTTTTTTCTCAATTTCAGTTTCTGTCACTTCGTTAGTTTCACTTAGCTATAATTACCTTTGCTAACATGCTAACTTCTGATGGCTAACAGGTTATCCTAGCATGAGGATGTTTTTGTTTTCAGCTCTTACTTCATGTTTAAGGGTTACTAGCAACATTCACACAAAGAACACGGCTTTGGGAAATCTTACGTTTTGAATCTAAGTTCCTCATCTCTCCTCTCTTTCACCTCCAGGTATTTTCCCTTTGGCATCGTCTTCCTCGTTGCCGGGAAGATCTTGGAAATGGATGACCCTTCGG
Organism: Brachyrhaphis terrabensis; assembly: GCA_903067065.1. Classification (NCBI taxonomy): domain Eukaryota; kingdom Metazoa; phylum Chordata; class Actinopteri; order Cyprinodontiformes; family Poeciliidae; genus Brachyrhaphis; species Brachyrhaphis terrabensis. The sequence goes on along the minus strand of CAEGAG010071493.1, from coordinate 40,731 downwards.
CCATGGGGAAGAAACTGGGCTTTTACGCCATCACTGTGGTCATGGGCCTGGTGCTCCATGGCCTTTTCATCCTCCCTGCCATGTACTTTTTCATCACCAAGAAGAGTCCCATAGTCTACATCAGAGGGATTCTGCAGGCTCTGCTCATCTCTCTCGCCACCTCCTCCAGGTGAAAACAAAAATAAGATCCACCTTTGGATTCTCAGCTCGGTAGGGGTTTTGTTGTCTTGAACTTTGTACACGTCCTCCAAACATATGGATGTATTTTTGTGATGCCGGCATCATGCTGGACAGTCATTGTGACGTTTTAGCCCAGAATTATAGGTCAATCAATCAATAAAACCCCAGCAATTTTTATTTACAGAACACATTTCAGACTTGGTAATAAATCTCTTGTATTACCAAGAGATTTAAAGGGATAAACAACTCTGTCCACTTTATTAGAAATAGTCCAACTAAGTAAAAAAATATAAATAAATAAATTTCTTCGATCAGATAAGTAAATCACTCTTGCAGGATGATGAGCTGAGGACATGTAACTGTTTAAATTAGTAATGAAAAGCCAGTATTGTAATGTAACACCATTATAGTAACCTAAATAGAATAGTAAACATACAAATACCTACATATATGGTCAACACTGCACTAAGGGCTAGTACTATATCAATCTATGTACTGTGTCTGGATCTAAAACAGTCTGGTATCTTCTGGAATGCTCCCAGGGTTTATATAAGAGCATAAAAAACTTCTTTAAAGTCACAAAGAAAACGTAACTTTTCCTTCTCACGTTTTACAGCTAAATTCTGTGAAATTAGCACTTCGATCTCATCTGGTTTCTTTCCCCCGATCAGAATAAGTAATCATAACACCACTGACTGTTGTTTAGACCTTTTGTTTTTCTGCCTTCGTGCCGCAGCTCTGCCACTCTGCCTATCACCTTCAAGTGCCTCCTAGAGAACAACCACATCGACCGGCGCATCATCCGCTTCGTGCTGCCCGTCGGGGCCACCATCAACATGGACGGCACTGCTCTCTACGAGGCCGTGGCGGCCATCTTCATCGCCCAAGTGAATAATTACGAGCTCGACTTTGGGCAGATCATCACCATCAGGTAAAGTTGAAACAACTCTCAAACTTTTCTGCTGAATGTTGCGTGAAAAAATGTCAGCCTCCGGGCGGCAGTGAGCTGGAGAAGGGACATCAGCTTGGTTTGCCCTTTTCAAGCAAATATTTCAAAGTTTCCTCATGGCAGATTCTTTGAGTTTAAATAGCTGGAAAAGCGACGTGATTAAATAGCTGCTCTGTGAGTTTTTTGGGGGTTTTTTACACAAGGTCGAGTTCAGCTCAACATATGCTGGTTTCTCGTTCAGCATGCTAATGAAGCTGCGCCATTTTGTGTATTTTGTGAACACTTAGCCCTTTACAGGTTCACACGTCTGCTTCAAAGTTTGCTTTCAAATGAGAACAGGGACTTTAAAAGTGCTTGGTATTTACCTTCAGGCAGATTCCTGTGCTGAATTTTTTCTTTTTTTTCTTTTTTTCCCTTTCATCAAAGAGTAAAGGTTAAGATATTTCTGCTGTTGCGTTGCTTCGTTAAACTACAACTGAAGGGCTTCATGTTCAGGCTACTAAATCCCTGAACAGAAAGGCCCGGGGACAAAAGCCGACTTGTGGAAAGTTTATCCAGTCAAATTGTCAAGAAGAAAAAACTGTTGAATGTTTCACAGCGAACAATGCATGTGAAGATATTTCATAACTAAAGCATTAATTCAGCTTAAAAAATAAACCACAAGTGGGAAAAAAAAAGGAGCTGCAACTTTAAAAGCATGAGGTAATTTGATACATGTAACCAAATTTAGTGTGTCCAGCTTACTTTTTTATGTTTAACACGACAACTGAATAAACTTAAAATGGCAGTATTATGGAAAATCGACTTTTTTAGCTTAACATCATCTTATAATGTTATTCCCTCGTCAAAAACAGAGTTGGAGTGTTGTCTTGATTCTTTTATGCATGTTTGGGGAAAATCCTTGATTCTCCATGGCAACCATTCAGCAGTTCAAAATGTCCGGGTGGACCTAGCCCCGCCCTCAAGGACGAAGCTCCTCCTTGGAGAAGCTTTCGAGCTTCCCCACTCCTTCAGACTAGCCAGCAGCAATTAGCAAACACCTGGTGGAACTGAGCTCATTATAGGAGCTAATGCTCAGAGCAACACTGGTAAAAACGTTAAAGGGTTAATAGAGGGGCAAAGTAGGGGGAGCTTCAGAAAAAAACAGGAGTTTTTAAAGACACAGTGGCCCAATTAATTATCATTAGGGAGTAAAAGAAAAATAATTTTTGGAACTTGGCTCACCTGTTTGTTTTTTTTCCTCTCAGAGCAAATCTGAATTTTCTTCAAACAAAATCAGAATCCCAGAAAGTCCCAGCCTGACCGGGTTGCTTCGAGTTCAGCATGTGAAGGAGTTTAGCATCACACGTTAAAATCTGAATTATTAATACTATTATGGGATTGAGTAGATTCTCGTATATGTAAATGTCACACAGATTACAGCTGGTGTGAGCCTCTTAGTCTGATCTGATTTCAGATGAATCAGAACTCTGTGATGGTGCAAAATAAATAAATCAATAAATAAATAAAAATTAATAAATCAAGCTCTCAGACTCCGCTAGCAACGAGGAAAAGAGGCGCGAACAAACCGTCCTGCTCCTCACCTGACCGGAGGAGATGTTTGACCGTGACGTCGCTAGGAGCGGACCTGCCCTCACGGCCGCGCTCTCGACGCACGGCCGCTCCTTCTAATCCCTCGGCTGTAAAACCCACATGACCTGCATTACTCATTTCACATGTCACGACAGAATTATAATCGTTTTCCTCTCTGTCCCTGCTGCGCCGCTTGGCTCCGGACCATGGAGCCCCTCCATCTGTACGCTAACCCGACCCCAAGCGCCGCTTTCAGATAACGAGTCCAAACCGACCGCCGTTCAAACCAGATGTTTATATAAACTGTAAAAAAAAAAGGCCTCTTTTATTGTCCCCTCACTGTCTGAGATGAAATCAGACTAAACGTTTTCTGGTTTTGCTAATCCTGTTTTTATCATTACCAAAAATGTTAAAATGCCAGAATAGCAAGACTTGCATTATGTTACGATTGCTCTTGTTTTTAACCTGTTTGGGAAAGTCAGGTGTCTGAGAGGCTCTTTGGGTCTTCCACAATGGCTCTTAATAAATAAAAAAAGTAGATATAATAAAATTAATGCATTGTATTTAAAAGCAGCTTCCGGGACGCTTAAGGTCGTTGTACAATAAAAAAAAAAAGCAAGAACTCTAACAGACGTTCAATTTTTACAAAAAAGCTACGAAAAATTGGTTAATCTAAAAAGATGTTTTTAATACAATATCTGATCATAAATGCAGGTTTTTACCTGTTTTTCAGTTTATTGTTTCGATATCTGAATTTCAGGAAGGAAGGAAGGAAGGAAGGTCACGTCTGTTTTTACACGGTGGATGTAAACATGACGTTTCAACTTTATGAAAAGGTGGAGAGAAAAAAACCCAACTGTTATGAATTCAGAATCGTCATTAATTTTACGAGATAAAGCTTTAACGTTCTGATTCATGAGTGATGGAAACTGCATGTCGTCTCTTTGCAGCTAAACTTGTAAAACTTAGACACAAACCTTAAATCCAACTACAAAAACAAAGTAGTAAATTAGAAAATAAAAAGACTAAAACTATAGAAACAATAAAGGGAAAACAAAGCAAAGTGAATCCTGCAGTGTGTCGGTGGCAAGTTATTCCCCTTCTAAGAGGAAATCATTAGAGACGTTAAAACTGATCAAATGTTGGGGGAAGATTATATCTAAAAATGACTTCTTGTATCTAAGAACTTCTTTAAGGGCCTAGTCAAAGCCCAGATTTTATTCTTCAAATCTTCAATTCTTTGTATGACCTAACAGCTTTTTGAACAACCTTAAAAAAGCTTCAGCGCTTCTTTTCTTCTCACTGGAAGATGAACCTTCCGGTGACTAGATTATTAAAAAATAGACACACTGCTTGTAATTTCTGCAAATCGGCTCCAGACGTTGTTTCAGGTTGTTTTTGCACCCCCGAAATTTCAAATACTCCTCTAACATACGGCATTTTGTGCCAATCAAATTTTTAAAAATAAATAAATAAATACTGAAGCATGGTAACCTTCAGTTGGAAGGGAAGAAAATAAAAATCCTACTGGAAAATAAATGAGGTACAGAGAGCACTTCAGGTGTTTGAAGCACTTCATCCTGCTGTTCCAATTTGTTAGGGGTTTTTTTTTTTATTCCAGCAGTTTCTCACTAAGAAATGTGAACCGCTCAGCTCAGAAAGTGTTCACACACCTTTGGTTCTGGGGTGTGTGGGGGGGTGTGTGTGTGTGTGTGGGTGTGTGTGTGTGTGTGTGTGTGTGTTTCTTTTCTAATGACCCGCTGATCCGCTCGCTTTCCCAGCATCACCGCCACGGCCGCCAGCATCGGCGCAGCCGGAATCCCGCAGGCCGGACTCGTCACCATGGTGATTGTGTTGACCTCCGTGGGTCTACCCACCGATGACATCACTCTCATCATTGCTGTTGATTGGGCCTTGTAAGTAAAATCGTAATGGAGTTCAAGGAATCTTCTAGAAACTGTTGCTGCTACTGATAAAATCTAATTACGACGTTTTGAGCTTCACAACAGATTACGACTGGAGTTAAAAACCTCCATGTGGCCTGACTGAGGAAAATAAGTTTTAAAAATGTCCCTTTGCCTTCAGGGTTTCCATACAATCAAGATACATTTTATCATATATTTTCCCCTTGCTGCTTTTACCAAGCATTGTACAACTGATGCTAATGCTCCCATCACATCTGGAATAATACAGCAAGAAGACATTAACACTGGAACTGGAAGACATTTTAAATATCCAAAATAAATAAACAAAACAACAAATAAAATCAGCTTTGAAGCTTCTGGAAACAAAATCATCCTTTAAAAAAAAACAGTCTAAAGCACCAGACTGGAGACTTTTGTCATCCAGTTTTTAGTAGAAAGAGAGAAAAACAATAAATCCTGCAAACAGAAATGGAGTTTGTTTTAGTTCATCTTGTGCTTCATTGATTTATTGCTAGCTGTATGCTCTCTTGGGTCGCACACAATACACTGTGTTAAAGAAAATAAATAAATAAATAAAAATTTCAGAAGGGCACTTTCTTTTTGTCCAGAGAACAAACCAGTACAAGCGCTTTAGCACGTCCTGGTGTCCATCTGTGTGCAACCCTGGGTGTAGCCTTGGCGTGAGGTTAGCGTAGCCGGTCCAACTTGAAATTGTCTGACAAATGAGGCCATGCTGGTGTCTGCCAGCTGGACAGAATGGACACGCTGCCACTGCTGCCAACAGGCTCATCCGGCCCCCCAGACAGATTCCCCAGAAGAGAAGATGTGAGGCTGTAGAGCAGAGCAACACATTCACAGAAAACCCAACTAGCTTTTCAACACGGGCGCCTCGCTGGTGGCGCAGAAGGGCTTTGTCGAAGCCACAGGGTCTCCACACATCCTTAAATTTATGTATCTAAAATTATGGCTTTAAAATGATTAAATTTAATCAGGAAAGGGTAAGTTGGCCTTAAATATGTTCATCGCAGGTCTTAAATTTTGTGGTGGCCGAACTATTTAATGTCGTATTCTAGTGGGACTCTACCAGTAGCCTCTGGTAACCTCAACTGTAAATGTCCTACTATATGTATGACATCTGCATCTACTTTAGATGTAGATCTTACGTCCATAATAGATGCAAGTTCTACATCTACAGTAGAACTTAACACCAAAGGTAAATTAGCAGCTAATGGCAAGAACCATTGGCTATGGTTCCTGCAATAAAAACAGAGGGAGAACAAAAACTGGCTAAAAACACCTGGCTAGCTAAAAAAAAGAAAGTGAGCTAGAAGGCTAGCAAGCTTGCTTATATGCGTCTACCACGTTTTGTTGTGTTTTTGTTTTTTTCAAATTTATCCCCAGTTGCCTGGACAACGTTTGTCTTCGCCATTGGATTGCTTCTCTTGCTAATCAGCACGATGCTAAATTCATTCTGTAGTTTGGCATTACGAGGTTAAGGTTGTTTCTTTGGTACATTTCTGAGGTGATACAGGTCTTAATTTTGGTTCATAATAGCCTTTAAAAGTCTTAAATATGAGGTAATGAAACCTGCAGAAACCCTGAGGACCTGGCCGTATTACTGTCAACCATCGACATCTCGGTACAAATGTTTTTTTGTTTTTTTATTATTATGTCTGCAATGACCATGTCAAAGCACCTATACTGTGCAGCGATGGCCAGACATACACGTTTAATAGCTGTAACAACAAACGGCCTCTGACTGTGTTGTCCAGGGATCGATTCAGGACCATGGTCAACGTTATGGGCGACGCTCTGGCTACCGGCATCATGGCTCACATCTGCAGAAAGGATTTCGTCAAGGAGGGGGAGCAGGTGAGCACAAAGAAAAAGATGGATCAATATGACTCGGACGGTACAAACCTCGAACATCGGTCTTGTTTCTATTTTAAAGAAAGAGGAATATGATATATGGATGTGGAAGAAGAAATAAAAGAATAAAGTTTCATGTGATGGAAGGATGCAGGGTATATGTAAACACACAGATTGTTGAGAGAAAGAGCAGCAGCAGTGGGAGGCCGTAAAGACCAAGAAATATCAACCCTTTCATCCCTCGCTGTCCTGCTGATAGCTCCTCCATACGGCCTCCAGAAAAGGCCAAACCAATTTGTGTTCTGCGGGAAGAAACACTGCGGAAGGTTTCACAGCTGTTAGCCGCAAAAGGACAGTACTGTATATTTCAGAAAATGCCTGTTTTTTTTCTTTTTTCTTTGACAAATCATTTCAGTGTAGAAATCAGAAAGCAATAATTTAGCTTTTTCTATCATTTGTTTACAGTCGCCGGAGGGCGACGTGGTTGTGTTACTCCGATAATTAAAATCTGCGGCAAGAGGTTGCTTAAAGTGATTCCGGTTCTGACCTGCTACGTTTCAGCAGCGTGGACCGGCTGGGACGAGAGCCAAAATACGACTTAATTGGTAGTGGCACAAGGTTTTCAGAAAGTTTGAGATTTTTAGGGCGAGTTAAAATATTCATGGTGGTACGAGACTAGAAGGGAAGAAATGCAATTATATCCAATGGTGGAAAAAATGGTTTGTTTACATGTACAGAGCGACCGCTGGTAGCTACACAGTGACGTGTGAGTGAATGAATTTATGGAACTAAAAGCCAAGCTAAGGTCAAGGCTTTGCAAATTAGCTCTGGTTATATAGTAGCTGTTAATATGCAACTTTTGTCCAGATGCAAATTAATTCAATTGAATTCAAGGCACAAACTGAGGCAGAGCTTTACTGGGTGAAGAAGTCTAAAAGTTATCTGTTTTTAATATCAGAGGTGCGTAAAAAGGAAGTTGGAGAAAGTACAAAAGTTTTTTCCAAAAAATAAATCTGCATTTTCTCAAGACAAACGTGCTACAATGAGGAGGCGACATCCCCTTGGACTGTCACACAGACTCTTCCACTCAGCTCCTTCAGACTAGCCAGTGGCAATTAGCAAACTCCTGGTGGAACTACACATTTATTGAACTTATTGAGCTACTGCTCAGTGAAACCACTGTGAAAACGCTGTGAAAGGGTTAATAGAGGAGTGATGCTGTGATGACTTCCTGGAGGCAGAATTTCAGAAAGAGCAGGAGTTTTTAAAGAGACAGAGACCCAATTTTCAAGATATAAATAGCAAAGTCAAATTTCTTTTAAGTCATATTCTATATGTAGCACTTTTATAACAACTGAAGGAGACACAACTACCTTATTGTGCTACAAAATTACACTATGTGCCTGGAAAATAAGTAATACCGCCCCTTTAAATCTTTAGAAATATTTACGACGTTGTTGTAGACAATTTAAAGAGACGATTCAGTCACTTTTTGATTTTTTATTCATTTCTCCTTCAGGTACCCCTGATCTGTGAAACCAAACCCATGCTAAGCATCCAGCAGATGATGACGTACCAGAACCAAAAGAACGGCTGCTACCAGCCGCCGCCGGGCAGCCGGCAGGACCACGTGTCCCCGGACGTGGCCCGCCTGATCCAGCTGGAGGAGGGCATCCGGCCGGTGGAGAAGAAGAAGCACGGCCACGGCCCGCACCACAAGCGAGAGCACAGAGACAAGGACCACTGTTCTGTGGACATGAACGGCCTGGAGACCAACGTCTGAGAGGACCGGACCGAACCGGGCCGCTTTGGGGCTCCGGGTTCGACAGACGGAAGCAGAGGGAACGGCTTCGCGTTCGCACTGAGACTGGAACCAAGACTGGAACCAAGACTGGAACCAGAGGGAAAATGTAAAAAAAAAAATAAAATAAACAGACTTCTTTTCTTTTTTTTTTCTTCTTTTTTTTTACATAACCTGTATAATGACCCACATTATATTCTTGATGTTTATGTGTAAATATTTATCAAAGATGTCATATTTAGCAGCAGCAGCAGCAGCAACGTGCTGCAAGACTCACAAACCTCAGATGAATAATGCAACAACAACAACAAAAAGCGAAGCAGAAGAAAGTTGTCAGATTGTAATGAAAAGCCTCTGGATTCTTCTGTGGACTTCAACCAAAAGAAAAAAAAAGCATCATTTCATAGATATTTTTATTTATTATGTATATGGAATGTATTAGCATAATAACAACAACCGGATTTTATATATTTCTTTTATTCTTATTCCGACTGTTCACGGCTGCAGTGGAAAATGTTTTCTCGTTAAAGAAGATGTGATTAAACATGCAAGCCAAGAAAAAAAAACAGGATGTGTCTGATGGTTAAAACAAAACGTTTCCTTCTCCTTCTCTGCCTTGTGAGCCTCCAGCATCTTCCAAATCCCTCCATTATTAATGCAAAAACAAAAACTTGAACGCCACGCTTCCTTATCCATCTCAGATTATCTTCGGCATTCCTACTCCAATCCTCCCTTTTTCTTTTTTTTGTTTGTTTTTGCCTTAAATGACCAACAGGAGAAGCATGTTAGCTCTAGCATAGCCACCGTAAAGCCAGCCGACAATCACAAACCAGACTCTGTTTGCTTTGACTGCTCAGTTTCCACTCACGTCCAAAAAAACATTCACAGCTTCAATTAAAGTAAAAGTGGTCCAACTCCACTATGGCAAGATTTATTTTCTAATAATTTACAAGCATGTAAAGTAACATAACAGCCACGGTATTCAAGGTGCTGGATGTGTAATCGAATCAATCTGAGCTGCAATAGCAGCATGAAGGTCAGTCATAGTGTGACCATGATGGCCAGGATTTAACTCATTCCTCTCTGAGTTAAATGTAAAGCAGCGTACTTTGATTTCAAATGTTAAAGAGAATATGGTAACAATAAACTTCTTTATACAAAGTTTTAAATCGTGGAAGAAGATTTGGAGAAAACAGACAAAAAACCTTCAACTGGATCAAGGAATGGTAAAAAGAGGATCAAATTTAAAAAAGAAGAAGCCCCGCCCCCTTTGTGGAAAAAATGGGATGGGTTGAAAAACTGAAAGAAAACTGAAAACTGAAAGAAAACGGTGCAGGATGAATTTTATTGAAAAGTAAGTTCATTTCAGGAATTTTACCGCCAAGTGAAACACATTATAGAGATTCATGGATGTTTGAAAGCCTTTATTTCTGGTAATGATGATGATGTCCTGCTTGTAGCCAATGAAAACATGACATTTGAAATTGGAATATTACAGAATACTGAAGAAAAAAAAGTAAAAACAGAAACATTGGCTCAATGAAACATGTCCAACACCTGCATAAAGGCTGTTGTTTTCAAAATACGCTTTTAATCTGAAAAACAAAACTCAACAGGTCATTGTTGTTGTTTTGTTTGTTTTTTTCAAATGTTTTGAATATGAGAGCTGATGAAAATGAAACTGTTAAGAGTTTGTCAGACAAACCTTAAACACTGAATTCAAGCCTCACTGTGAAGCAGGAACAACACTTGGACTGGTCGGGTTCACTAATCTTTCTATTTAATAAGACAAGTTTCTTGACCGTGTCTAAAAAAAAAGAAAAAAAGACAATGTTTATGAAGCAAAACCAAGAAACACAGATGAAGTGTAGGAAGCTGATCAGGTTGGGCTTGGATATCTACTGGACTCCATACGACACAGAATGAAGCTTTAATCAGAAACAGTGGCTCTAAACTCTACAGTAGTTCAATAATTTCACCCAGCCAGAATTGTTCAGTTTGTTTGCTAAGAAAAGCACTGATGCTACTTTTTATTTATTTATTTATTTTTGTAAAAATATATATTTTTTTCTTTTGATTTGAAACAGCATGCATATATGGGAATAAAAGCTGTCATAAGGATTTTTTTTTTTTACCATCACTCACTTGTTTAAACACGATGCTTTTATTTTGAATAAGGTGTTTTGCCGCAATGATGGCAAAGAGAAAATTATGAACCCAGAAAATCTTGTTTGAAGGCAGAGAAATGGTGCAGGTTACGTGTTGCAAATACGGTTTGGACTTCTGTTTCATTAAAAGCGGTAAAATATTTAACTTCATCTTTCAAACTGATTGTTTTTTCCTTTGGCTGTTTTTTGGAAGAGGGATTTAATTTGCCACATTTGTTGACCTGGCGTTAACCTCTTAAAGCTACAGTGTCTCATATTCTGTGGATTTTGTCGCATTTTGTCCCGTTACAACAACAAACTCCAATGAGTTTCATTGTGCAGGATCAAAACGCATCGTTTCCGTTTTTGCTTTCCACAAAAAACCACCAGGATGAAATTTTTTACCTTTCATTTTTGCAAAAGCAGCTCCCGCTCCCTCAGCTTGGGTTGATGGTGTCTGTGAGCAGCAACTGTTCAAATCCTTCCCAAAGGGTGTCAGCTAGATTTTTATTTGGTCTTTGACTAGGACATCGTGCAACATAATGTTTTCAGCGGCACCATTAAGTCGACGGCTGTCGGTGTAGGCAGAGGTCAAACGACAACCAGGTGGATTTTATTTAGGGGTATCAGAGAGTGAAGGTGCTAACCTTCCCCACGTTTATCTGCCACTTCATGTTACTCAGTGACAAAGACTCAAAAAATACATTTAAGTTTAATGATTGTTTAAGATTGTTATCAGGCAAAAAGCGTTAAAAAAATTGTAGTAAATTAATTAATTAATTAATTAAAATTCAACAGGCAGAAATCTGAATCTGCTCACAGCAGGTTTCGTGCGGTGTTTCATGTGTCATGATTTCATTTCTAATTTCTAAATGAACCTCGCTGTTTTTTATTTTTTATTTATTTTTTTGCAATAAATATATCTCACGGCTCAAAGTACTGAGACTTTAACTGAACCACAGTGAACTGCAGATGAACATCGACACGTCGAAACCTCTGACAAGCTCTACAAACACAGACGCCGCTTCCGTTTGTTTACAGGTTTGTGTTTTAACTGATTTACAGAGAAACATCGTTGCCATGGCAACGATGCACAGCAAACCGGCCTCACTCCGTCTCTGTGGCGATGAGATACTGGGTTTACTAAAGCAAATATATAATTACAATACAATGTTATGTGGTTTAATAAATCATCATTAAGAGATTATAAATACATTATGCTCTGGATGTAGGAACATTAAGTGGAAAACATTTTTAAAACCGACTTTTGGTGCCTTTCTAAACAAAGTAACTTCAATTTTATTAAAAATTAAAGTATTCAGATTTTTGTAGAAAACTGATCTGTAGATTGTTGTAGATACAAAACATAACATTTTTTGGGGAGGGGGGTTGATTGTTTTCTTATTTGTGAAGTAAGATTTGCTTTTGATGGAAGAAAAAAAAAAGTAGGTCAATATTTGTGGTCCTACTTACTACAAAAGTAAAAACTTTAATAAATGGGAATCTATTTTTTGGACAAAAAAAAAATTAAAATAAAGATATTTATCTGTCAAAGAAAAAGAGTAAAATGTGACGTGTCCGTCTGCGTCAATCAGAACAGATTTGACGCTTTCTAGAATCGAGTTGGGAGATTAAACCTTTATTTAGCTGCAGTTTAAAAATTTATTGAGGTAAAGACTTCTTTCACAAGGATAGTTGAGGAGTACATTTTTGCCAAAAACAAACTGAAATTTCTAGAAAAAAACAAGGAAATTTTTAAAAGTCAAAAATTTTGCACTTTTGAAGCTGAGAAATGTACTTTTTTTCGAGAAACGTTCTGAGATTAATCTCAACATTTTGGAGATTTTGCTAGCATTTTTTTTTTTTTTACTTTTCAAACTTTCAGAAATGTTCTAGATAAAAACTTTTGGATTTTAGGAGGTTCATCTCAAACTTTCAGAGATTTTTTGGCAGAAATGACAACAGCCTCAATACATCGACATATAAGGATGATCTGGTCAAAAACAAAAAGAAGCAGCAGGACCCATAGTGGACTAGACAGAAATAACAACAATAAACATTAGGAATACACATAAAGTGCAAACAATTTGACAATAAAGTGATAGTCAACACAGTGACAATTCGATATTTAAAAAAAGAGTCACAATTTAAGACTTAAAACACCGGAACAGCTGAAAGGATTTTGTCGTTTCTTAAAATGGAGCGGAAAGCGTTCAAGGAAACGACTTCTGTCAGTTTTTGTTCACACTGTGAGGCGTTCAAAGCAGACGGGGGGGGGGGGGGAAACGAAAGCCTTCCTTCCCTTGTCTGTTCGACACGAGGAACTCACAAACCCGACCTGTCATGGGAGCGAACGGCGCAGCGCTTTCTGTTCCCTGAGGGGAACAAAAATGAGGATTTAGTTAATATATGTGAAAAAACAAAATAAAAGTTAAAATATTTCACTTCCTCCCGCCATGTGTTACTTGCATTGTTTTACATGGTGAAAAGTCCAAGCAGGAATTTTTAAAGGCCGAAGTATTTTACTATCTTTAAATGTGTTTATTATGTTGCTGTTTTTCGAGCACCAGATGACCTTCCAAAGTTTTCTTGAGAGGACAAGAAAAAACCAAAACAAGAAAATATTCTCAGAGTTCACCAGCCTCCCACCCAGTTACACCGAGTGTATAAAAATATCCCCATGAGGATGCCGGTCGAGGAGATGCCCATTAAACCGGATGACCACAAGCTGAGGGTCAGAATTAAACCAGAGACACAAATAATAACAATTAGGAGAATCCAGATGGAATGTGGCAGAAGGTCCAACAGGGAGGAGAACTGGGTGAACTGGGAAATAATTGGGCAGCAGAATGGGAGGCAGAGAACAGGGGAAGTAGAACGCAAACTCACGGTTGAAATCAACACAGCACCGTGGAAACATTCAACAACGCCATCAGACCTTGGTTAATGACTAACCGGACACATTATTAGGCAAACCTAGAGATGTAGAGGTAGAGAAGACGATCTGCTGAAGTTCAAGACGAGAATCAGAACTGGACTGGAGATGTAACTTTGAAGGTGTCATGGCAGTCAGTGTCATGGAGGTGAGTGTCATAGAGCCACAATAAATGATCACTTTTAACATGTAGGTATGTTATCAAGATTTATTATAGTGATATTTACTAAGCTGAATCACTTCCTGTAGCCTTTTAACTGTATTCGCCAAAGCCTTGGCAGCCATCTTTCTTTCGCATTACAACTGATTTATTAACCATGAACTTCAGACTCCAACATGCTAGTTGCAGCAATAACCTTCGCAGGTCACATGACAGCGCAAACAAACAAACAAAAAAAAAAAAAAAATACATCAAGACAGAAAGATTTAGCACAGCAGAATGCTTCTCAGCTCACAGACTCTCACCAGAGAATAGAAACAAACCACCACAGCAAAACGCCAAGCGCTTTTGGGTTTCATTACCAACCAAAGCCAGCATCAGCTCTTACTTTGAGACATCTTCTGGATCCGCCATCGGAACAGTTGTTTGAATTAACCTACCTTTGACAGTCGGGCGGATCCTCGGCTTGCCTGTAGTGTTCGCCTCAGTGTCCGAATAATAACTTACCGAAACACAAACGCAGCGATTTCCAAACGTGGCGCTCCCGCGGCGTCCTGGCGCATTCTGGAACCTTCTGTTTCATCTTCATGAATTTTATTTGGCAAATACAGTTAAAAGGCCACAGGAAGTGATTCAGGTTCCGGAACGTCAAGGTTGCATTACCACCACCTACTGATATGAAGTGTGGTTCAAAAGGTCTTAATTTATTCCAGTATGTTTTCAAAAATAAATAATAAACAATTAAAATGTACTAAATTAAATTAAACGTTTCCTTTTTCTCAGAATCCCTCCATTAGTCTCCTCTCTATCTCATATCTTCTACAAACGACAATAATGCCCTGTTGTTTATTATTCTGCTGCATTGTGAAACATGAGCTGTTAATAGTTTCTCCTTCCTTCTCTCATTCCTCATACTCTTTTTGGCATCCTGATATCACCTTCCTTTCTTATCTTCATCCCATTCTTTCTGTCATCTTTCCCTCAATTTTCGTACTTTATTTGATTGTATTTACTGTAAAGTTGATTTGTCATTTTTTCCCCTTTCCCTATTTACTGTTTTGTTCCCTGAATCCCGATATGAGCTGGAACGCAAATAAATATAACTGTTAATCCCATCATCTGTGTCCTAAGTGATGATTGTTGCATTTCTAATAAAATGTCTGGTCTAAATGACTATATTTTAAACTGGTTAGTGCTGAACTGGAATTTGAACAAATTAGTTTTATTTTTTCTATCCATTGTACTTATTGCAAAATTGCTAATATTTCCCTCGTGAATACCGATATTTATCAGCAATTCGTTTCATCAAAAATTTTCTTACGATAAAAGCTAAGCATCTCAAAATGTTTATCCTGTGTAAACATCAATCTTTTTTGTTTTTGTTTTTTCTACAGAAAATCTAAAGCCGTCATCTCCAACAAAGGCTTTCACATGAGGAACTTGCTGTGTTCAGTCTTATTTCTCTGTATCATTACAAACCAATTTCCTTCCATCTGAGGGTGAAAGTTGGGGTCAGGCGTTTGAAAATTGGACTCAAACAGGAGCTTCAACAAGAAGATGATTCCAAACATAAAAAGAGAAAAGAAACAAAAAACTGGTTTTGGAAATGATAAAAGCAGGCTAACGTTGAGCTGCAACCCCAAACGAAACATGACTGAAAATGCATGACCATGTTCTGCTCTTTAAATCAGTTTTGTTGTTTTGAAAAATAATCAAAACTGCACTTTGTAACAAGGTCTTATAAGAAAAGTTCAATTCAAATTATTAAAACCTCAAGTTAGTACATGATTAATGTCTGGAAGGAATATATGCAAGACTCAATCTCTGGATGAATTCATACCTTTTATTATAACAAGGTTTTACTTAACTCCTATTTTTGACTTTGCTTTCTGTTTTAAAGAGCAAAAAATATCCATTTAGAAACATTAAAACTGACAGAGACGACGACTTCAAAGACATTCAAAGTTAAAGACTTTATTTTACAAACATTAGATCTTTTACATTCACATCCTTAGAGTGATTATGAAAAATTTAAAGTCAAGAACAACTTCAATTAGCCTTTCTAGCTCCAGGATCGGTGAGGACACGCTGTGCTTTGTAATCTGTGACGATATTTGATCATTTCTGTAGGACCAACGACATAAATAACAGCTCTGTTCACTGATTAAAAGGAAGAAAGAAAGAAGAAAAACATGTAGAAGCAGCTTCACAGACCTCCTGAGACAGAGCCGGGCGCATAATCAAAGCATTTCATTTAATATTCAATTAATTCAACATGAGCCTAGTTTTCAATGTTAGGGGAAGCACAAAGAGCTCCTCCAAGGCTTCACAACCGGGCTTTGACTGGCGTCACCTGGAGGTTCTGCAGCTTCATGGCCATGCCCATGTTCCCAGTGATCTTCAGCTTCCCTTTGAAGAACGCCTGATGCAAACAGAGATAAAGGGACAGAAGATGAAAAGTCAATTTTAATATTTCTTACAAGCTATAGCCGTGACACGTGGGCCTTTTGACAGAAACGGCAGGTCGTTGATGAAACCCGAAACAGAGTTTAGTTATATTTTTTAAATTAAAGTCCAAGCTTTTATTCCTTTATTTTATTTTATTTATTTTTCCCATCATTTTTGCCTTCGGCTGCTTCTGACACTGATCAAAATAAGGAGTTTATTTTTCTCAACCGTGTGCTTGAGGGCACATGTTCTCCGCATACTGATTCTAGTTTATAAGACCTAAAAATCTCACAATTCTCTCTGGGGAAAAAAAACAAAACAGAATAAAAAACCCAACTCTGTTAAAAGGGAAAACACGTCAAACAATAAAAGTGCAGCAAAAACCTGGGTACACAAGTTAGCACACCCTTAAAATAATGTCTTGAACTAACTTTTAAATTAATTTTAGCACTTAATATTAAAAGCCAAGAGAGTTTTAGAGCTGTAAATGAAGGACTAGTACTAGAGAGCTAGTTCCAGCTATCTTTCTAGACCTAGAAAGTTATTTCTAGACCTAGAAAGCTAGCTGGGACTAGCTCAACGACTAGCACTAGGACTAGAAAGCTAGTTCCAGCTAGCTCAAAAACTAGCACTAGCTTTCTAGTACTAGTCTTTCATTTACAGTCCTACAACCCTCTAACTTTCTAACTAGACTAGCTAGAAAGCCATCAGCTTCTTTCTAGTCCAGCTAGACTAGCTAGCCAGAAATAGCTACTCTTGCTAGCTAGAAATAGGACTAGCTTTCTAGTCACCAAAACTGCCTTACCAGAAAAAAATAATTACCAGATTTGAAAGGAAATCTGGGGGAGATTTGAGGAAATTTGGGTAAATATACCAAAAGGTGTTTCAAGATACTAGTTTAAGGGAGTGTAGATTTTTGCATCTAAGTTTTAACTATTTGTTTCTTTTTGTTAAACATTTTCTTGCGACAATGACAATTTTTGAAAAAAGTATTTGGTATATTTTAGCTCCAGACTGTGTTGCTGGATTGAATGGGGACTTTAATGGTTCTTGCATTTACTAAATGTATAAACTTAAATAATATTAATTGAACTGAAACAGGAAACATTTAAATTGATTCAATGTGACATAATGTCTTTTAAACACAGTGTATTTAAAATATCTGCTTTCCACTGAGTCACATTAAAAGGCAGAAATGGTTTCGAAGTAATCTAACATTCTATGATGTCCTAACATGACTAAAAACGTGCATTTAACCAGGTGTGTAACTTTTGGATACAAAAAGTGGATATATTCGGGCACGAGTACACGATCCTTTCAGCCAGCACTGTAACAACAGGTCAGTGTCAAAGGTCACTTCATCTCAGTTCAATTCATTTCTGGAAACTTTTACACTGCTTTTGACATTTCCCCCTTTCCTATCATATCAACAATGAAACTGTTGATATGATAGGAAAGGGCAAACACAGATGGCAAACACAGTTGCCATGGAGCAGATGTGTGTCCCCAGACCATCTCACAGTAGAAATATATATGTATACACACATATATTGGAGCCGACGTAAGTAAACACACCATTTGTGGGTTCAGCTTTCCTGTCATGAGATCCAGCAGATCCTCGTCTCCAATGGACAACGTGCAGTCTGCCGTTTTACCTGAGAAATAAAAAAGATAGTCACAGTAAAACTGATTCACTGCAGCAGTTTCAGCACAAATGCTTGAAGCCGAGTTAAAAAACCACCTGGCGTTTGACAACAGGCATATTATGTTTCATATTGGAGATGAAAAGCTCATCTCCGTCCCTTTCATTGCCGCGCTCGGAACAGAAGGCTCCGATTTGCATTTTGATGAGTTTCAGAGTGGTGAAAAGTCGCCCTGGAAGGAATCACGCGTGTTCTAGTGGATTCTTTTAATTATTTCGGAAAGGTCAAGTCAGAGTTTGTGGCTCATCCTGCACATTTTAGTCCAAAGTGATGTTTCAGGTCGCGTTTCTGCTGTTTTTCAGGTCAAGCACCTGAAAAACCCTCCGCCTGGAAGCTGAAAAATGTTACATGAGCATTTCTAGAAAGCTGAATTCTGACCGACTGATTTGAAAGTTTGGAATGTTTTCCGGAGTTGCATCCAAACACTTCCGTGCATTTTTTATCAACACAAAGACATCTTCTGCATTGCATAAATGCAAAACAGAAGGAAAAAAAGATGCAGTTTTCATTTCGTTACATAAAAATTTAAATGAAAAAAAAAAAAATCCTATTTGGTCCATTTTAAAATATGTAACTTTTATTTTAATAACAGATTAAAACAATATTTTTGTAAAAAAAAAAATTACAAAAAAGCCCCTATGGACCTGCTGTTTCTGACTGTTCAGTCAAAAACAGCCAATCACAGTCAGGAGGAGAGTCTTAGTGCTGTCAATCATGTTTGTGTACGTGCTGCTCAGACCCTAACCCCTTTCTCTCCGCTAAGCTACAACAGAGCCTGTTATAAATGCTAAGGCTAGTTAGTATGGCCGCTGATGACAGTGGATAAACAGGTTTTCCTGTAACGGTAAGTTGTTTCTCCGCCGTTAGCACATTTAGCAACGGTAAGACCCGCCTCCTGGCTCTGATTGGTTGTTTCTGGTTGCATGTTTTTAGATGGCAATAATAAGGGGTGGGAGTGGACTCATATGTATGGACTCATACATGTCAAGACATGCTAAAAAACATATTTCTGTTGTGCAAATTGATTTGTGCTTAAGTAAGTCATCTGAATTTTCAAATTTACATGTGCATTGACACGTGAAATTTGTGTCTTGATGAAAATGGAAGTGCAGTACCCATGATTATATAAACACTTGACTAACGGTGCAGTTTATTTTAATATTTGTTTTCTTGGCATTAAATCTGGTATTCTGTGCCTTGTTACAGTTCGTTGTAGTATTCCTGTTTACTACACATTTTTTACCAAATAAAATATTCTAATAGATATTGAGTGTTTTTTATAATGATGCATGGTAATCTAAGCGATGTTGGCCCCGGGCCACCGAGCAGGCTGGGACCGCCCCTGTGCGTACGGAGCAAGAGCCGCCGACGCTCCGATAAATCAACGACGACACTGCCGGAATGAAGAGGTGCAAAGTGTGTGATGTCCTGCCAAGTGGCACATTTATTATTTCTTTTCCCAGTTCAATGAAGTGCAAATAAGGAGGGGGATGGGAGTTAGAGGAGCTACGTACACGAGAAATATAAGTAATTAAAAGCAGATCCGAGTCCCTGACAGGTCCTTCGTGGCTCGTCCTGCATTGCCGGATTTTCTCCGCTCTTCTCCGTTCTGCCTGACCAGCATGTTGATATTCACACATTGTCTTTCACAAAACGTCTTATTATATCAAAGGCCTCCGAGGGGGGACTTGTTTATGTGTTTTAAATGAAGAATTAACGCCACTGACGCTCTCCTAAAGAAAGCCTGCGCTTCGGCAGGAAACAGAGTTATGAAGGGATGTTTCGTGGCGCCTGCCGTTTACCACATTTACTCTCCTGGCCTTTTGTCTCGTCCCTTTCGCTCGGGCTCGCAGGTGGGAGAGGCTGAAACCTGGGAGGAGGAGAAACAAGCAGCGAAATGAGATCAGAGGCTCAGCGGAGATCGTGTCACTTTGAATTTACCTCCCCTCTGCATGTAATCTTTTCTGATTGCAATTCAGAACTGAAAAGAAGTGGCCATAACTTAGAGCTCTGCTTGTACAGCACACAGTAGTTGAAGGTGCTCAGTGTGCCTGGCGGAGGCGGGGCTCAGTCCCTTTCCATGTCAAGGGGGGATAATGTCAAGAGGGATTTAGCATAATACATCCTCTTTGAGTCCAGAACTGTGGCGGCCGCGTCACTGATGATGTCACCGCTGCAACCTGCAGAGAGCCAATAGCGCGAGCCAACATGCCAGAGGCTGTCAACGTGTTGCTAGGTGAGATATGGTGGAATCATGTATGAAAGATTTTTATTTCATTTTTTTTCATATAGAAGGAAGAGTGGGGATTAGCGGTGCTTGCCAAAACCTGATGTCTGCTTTGGTCCATGGTTTGGTCTAGCATGTCACAGAAGTCATGACTCGATGCAAAACTTTCTTATTCCATTTGACCAGAAAAGAATGAAAAAATGAACTTGATAACTTGGATCAACATGTATTTGGATACAACTGACGTGTTTGTAAAGTGCCTTTACATGACAGTTGTTGTGAATTTGCGCTATAGAAAGAAAGTGAATTGGATTTTTTTTCTGGCCTGCTCCCAAACAATTAGCTAGCATGTAGACAGGCTCCGGTAGCTCCGCTTCCACTTGCGCAAAATTGAATTACAAAAATAAATTTGCTTAATGGAAACACGGCAATTTCTAAAAAATCTCACGTTTGATGAAACGCTTTTGGATGGAGTGGTTTTTCGCAAAACTACAATGGAAACACTTTATTTCGCATCACACAAGTCACTTGATCAACAGCAGGGTGTTACTACTGGCGGAAATGACAAAGAAGACGACAGGAAGTAACAGGAGGACGATTGTTTTCAGGGTTTATTTCTAACATTGTGCAGGTGGCTCCACCAGAAGTCTTACAGCTTCACACAGCTAATAAGAAGTTGTGTGAAGGTCTTGGATCCTTAGCTTTTCTGAAGAAAAAATAAAATCGACGACTACAATTTCCCCAAAACTCCTGAATAAGACGCCATCGTCTCCTCTGATGGCTGATATGAATGCAGCTCATATAACAGTTTACATCTGTCGCTGCCACAATTTTTTTTATTTTTCTAACTGAACGCATGAACAAGCTTATTCACTTGTGATATTAAGTTAACTTCTTATTTAATAGAAATTGTGTTTTTTCAACAAAGATTTGCGCACTGATTGCTGATATGGAGACCTGGTGACCAATGGATGCCGCTCTCTGCTGTAGTTTTCCCAGCAGTGAATTTACCTTCCCTCCCTGCTCACCCAGTGAGGCCACGGAAGAAATAAAGAGCTTTTTTTATTTTATGTTATGTTTTTACAGACGTGTCCAAACAAAGTTATCATCTCAAGAGTTTTGAAACTCCTTTATAAAGGTCGTCTTGCGCCACATGAGCTTTTAGTAGCTTTCTGAACATTTCACTCCACTTTGAAGGACACTGCAGAGTTCAGAAATAATGGCCTAGATGCAGGAAGTATCACCAGGGAGTCCATCTAATGGAGCAGTTTTTTGGTGGCCACTTAGGAAGCAACGTGTTCTTACGCGAGTGTGTCTAGGACGTAATTCAGCTTATACAACCAACATCCGGCTCTAGATGAATGGCTTCTTCAACAAGTTAATGGCAAGAAACCATCCTTGAACTGCGACCGAGTTCCTACCTTTTCTTGATGTTGTCTTGTTTCTTGTTTCATGCGCAACGGGGGAGAATCACTGTCCTTATAATCCGTCAATTGTGTTGTGTGTTCAACACAGCACAAAGAGTGTTGTGTTGAACACACAGCTCCGTGTTTCAACTACTTCACCTGAGAGTTTAGCTGTGGTTCGTTTGAATTCCAGCCACGGCGCGAAACCACAAAGAGACGCATTTAAAACATATCTGCTCTCCTGCTATTACTGTAATAAAGAGAGATATTAATAAAAACATGGAGTCGAGTCTCATAGAGAAGAAAATTTCTAGTCTGAAGTGATTTCAGTCCAATTTTCTCCAGCTCAATTTGGAGTTCAATTTACCTCAACAAAACAGGCTATTTATTTTTGAATTAGGTTTGAGGAAGCAAACCCAGTGAACTAATTTATATTTGAAATTTTGAACAGACAAAAGAAATATGTGGCTGTAGTCTGTGTTGACCAGAGTCTGTGTTGACCAAGTCATCATGGCTCTACGGCTAGGGGTGTTTTTACTTTAGCCTGGGTTTTTAAGTGCTTCCTGGGAGAAAAAAACACAAAGGGAAGAAAAGCAAAGGAAGGAGGAAAGCAAAAAGGAGACTGAAGGAATAATTATTAATTTAAATAAGCTTATTCTATAATATTAAAGAACAAGTTTATTCTATAAGTAATTTTACAATTGTCTGTAAAACTGCTTTTACAGACAAGGATCACATGTCTGTAAAAGCAATTTGCAGCCATGTGATACGTTCGTCTCCAGCAGAAACCTCAACCGCTGTTGGCGTCAAGCTATTTTCACACAATCTGGAACTTTAACAGCTCTGTCACTCTGTCAAAGTATCAGCATTTGTTAAAGAATTGGTTCCTTTTTGATGAAAGTCAGTCACTGCTGAAAGCCTTTCTGTGGTTTCTTGAGAGTGAAATCAATGCCTCTCTCCCATCCCTTCCAATTTTCACAGTTTTCTCATAATATTGCGTTTTGTTACTGCAGCAATTTGTTTCAACCTGCCAAGAATACTCTTATGTAAAATACAGTCACTGTAAACAGCTCATCAGTAACCATATTAGCCTGATTATGTGCTCCCTTTCTGTTAATTTGACTGAAGAAGTTTTGATCACTGACCGCACAGCAGGTAACTTAAAAATTGGGTGGTTAAAGATGTGAACTACATACTCATTTTGTCTTTGATTCAATATATGACTTCACATTTCCTCCTAGTTGAAATGTTTTTGCTTTTTTTTTCCCTCTCTGTTCTTTTTCCTTAGTTTAAATATTTAATGATTTCTCTGCAGCAAGGCAACAAAAAAAAACAAAAAAACAGTTTGAACGTGGATTTGAATATAAAATAGTTGAATGCAATATTTGTCTTACTCCTTAAACATCAACCAATAGTAGGGCCCCATGTTTTCTGTCAGACAGTGTCATATGGGAGAAACTTCAAATATTCACACACTGATTAATTAATACCTTTCAACTAAAAACAACTATCAGAAAACACACCAGATTGGACGATATAAAGACCAACTTACCAACGTCCAACTTGCTGTCAAAACCATCAATAAACCACAACAATCTGTCCTCAACTGCAAGACTTTCAGAAGTCCATTAAGACACATACCTGGATCGTTTGTGACAGAGCCTCTGCCATTTTTCACATCCACGACCCAGGTGGCCTCTCTCCCTTCAGGGCCGTCCTTCACCTTGAAAGCAAACACTCCACCGACCTTCCTGACGAGTTTCTCTCCTTCCTGAAAGAAATCAACAGGGAGTTTCAGAGTCTCTCGACCTTCGGCTGACAGATGGACGGTACCTAAAATCAGAGTCAGACTGGTGAAAATGCACCAATCAGCAACAAGGCGTCAAGCCAACACTTGAAGCGAGCTTTTACGAGCGAATCAGCCAGACAAGCAGTCATTACGAGAAGATTTGGTTTTGTTTTCTTTCACATCAGCAGCTGTCCGAGTTCCTTTCTCAATATCCTCCCAGCTATTCTGCATTCCTTTAAGGGTTAACGTTATCGGCCCCTCGCAGGGCAAAAACCACCCACATGTTCCAGCCCCACTGGGGGAAAACTCTCGCTCAAAAAAAAAAAAAACACCCCCAAAATCAAACAGAACGAGCTCTTCGGAAATGCGATGAGGACGAACAGAGCACCAATCACACTGGAGAGAGAGAGAGAGGCTTCCTGCCTGCTGGGAAAGTGGGAGGTCACACAGCAGGACATTGAAGACTTCTCCCTCAACGCTGGGAATATTCACACGTACTGGAGCATTTCTCTGCACCGAAGCCTGGAAACCAGTTCATCTGAATTCACCACCGCAGTGCCTTGGAGAAGACACCTCAGTGTGTTTTAGTGCAATTTTATGCGTTAGATTTAGAAGAGGTAGAGCAGAATTGTAAGTCATGAAGAAAAAAATATATAGTTGTACTTCTTTTAATTAAAAATCTGAAAATGGTAGCATGCATTTGTATTAAACCGCGCTGTGCTGGACACACGTGTGCTGCAGCTACAGCTGCACACATCTAGAGCAGAACATTTGTCCCATGATCTGTTTGCAAAACACGTCAAGCTTTGTCAGACTGGATTAAGTCTTCAGTCAGAAGCTTCTTCAAATGAGCTGCAATACAGACGGCTACAGGAGATCTTTCCTGCTAACAGCCATCATTATTTACAATAGCTCTTTGAAGAATCTCTGATTATTATGAGTTCAAATGTTTCATTTTCCTTTGGGGTCAATAATATATTTTTGAATTTATTTGAATTTGAACGGCAAGTGTCTGTGAACCTTAATTTTCACAGTTTCGCTAAAAATTGTAGATTCAATTAAAGTCTGGACTTTGATTGGGCCATTCTAACAAACAAATGCTACTCATTAAGCTTTTTCATTTAGAACCTTAAATTTTTGTAGAAGTGTAGCAGAGATTAGATCAATGAGGCTGAACAAAACTCGTATCTAAGCAAAATTTGAATTTTAGTTTTACTTCTCAACAGGTTGCTTACTTAGAAAAAAAACCCATTTCTGATGTGCATTGCTAGTCATTTTTGGTCCTGCAGCTTGAATGTAGTTTAAAAACTCTTTAAACCACATTTTATGCTACATAGAGGAGGCATGTTGTGATGACTTCTTGAAGGCGGAGTTTCAGAAAGAGCAGGAACTTCTTAAAGTGACGAAAGCCCAATTTCAATCTCTTTAAATTACAAAGTCAAATTTCTTTTCAGTCATATTTGATTTTTGTAACAACTGAAGGTAACAGTTACCTCATTGTGCTATAAAATGGAGCTATGTCGCTAGCATCTTACTGTCCCTTCAAGCCTCTCGACAGCTGCCTCCCAGACCCGTCCACTGTGTTCCTCGGCCTTCATGATGCCGTTTGTTCACTAATGTTCTCTACTAAACCCCTGAGCTGTTGCAGACAGATGACTGAGATTAAATTACACACCAATTAGGCGTCTTTGGGAGGCAGGTGGTTGCAGTGGTTTGCAATTAGCGGTATCAAAGACAAATGATTTTTAATTATAAAGCAAATTGAAAACCATGTCACACACACGGGGAGTTCTCACCTCCGTGATTACAGATGGTATGTTTCACGCTAACGCACAGACAGATGAAGGTTGGGCCTCGTTATGCTTCACGGCCCCCAGACCTCTTTCATCTGTTACCCATCATTCTCTACAGCCAATTTCCCTAACTCAGGGTCAGAGAGGACTTCAGGCTCTTTTGTCAAAGGAGCGACAAATGTTACATGTAGGGATTAAATTGACAACTAAAAAAAAAAAAAAAACTAGACACCAGTTTTTACAGACCAGTTAACCATCATGCACTGCTTTGGGGGGCTTTGAGCTTTGAAAAGGCTAAACGACAAAGTTCATGACCTTCAGACAGTCCACAACTTTAAATTACGACTGGGCGATTATAAGAAAACTATACACAATCAATATATTGCAATTCGTGCATCGTCTAAAATGACAAGAGTGTGGCTGTTCGAATACGAGTTTCCATAGCAACCACAGCCCAACTCCATCAAATTGTCTTGAAGATCCGTTTTTTCTAGCGAATGCCAGAGTTATGATAGTTTTAGCTTTTTTGTTGCGGTTTAGTTTTACTTTGCTGTGATTTTTTGTTTGTCTAACTCAGTTATCTTTAAGTAGTTTGTAGAATATGCTAGCTAGTTCTTACTAGTGAAATATTGTTTAGTTTTACTTTAGGTTTTGTTGGTTATTGGAGTAGTTTTAGGATTATTTCATACTTTGGTTACATTTTTGGCGCAGAACTCAATAAGGTCAAAGTATTGTACTGTTATTGTGTTTACATCAATTGCGTAAAGAATTAAAAAGAAAAATGCATTCAGTTATTACTGAACAGTCAACTGAATCTGGTGCTTTCTCCACATTTTTGTTGTCACGATTTTGTGGACTAGCGTCGCCGCCAGGAGGAGTAAGGAGTGACGTAATTTGCCGACAGATGACAAACTGCTTGTGTGGAGAAAAGAAAATCAATTTAACATCAGTTTGAAAGTCTAATAAATAGATTCATAACTGAAATTATATCTCTAACTTCAGTATCTTTTAGTTTTATAACTGCACGATATAGTTCCGGTTAGTTAACAGTTTTTCTCCATTAATTTGTGTTTTTATTTATTTCAGTTGCCAGAAATGTTTTCGTTATCTCATTAGCTCGAGTTCACTATGGTAACCGTCGTTAACGTACGGCTCACCATCCACCCACATTCATGCAGGAACTTTCTGGGTTTTCCTTGTGCTGACGTCAAACAGACGCAACTTAACACCAAGTTGGCCTGACAGAGACGCTGTCGCCGTCAGAACCGTTCAGGTCTAAATGATGCCAGGGTTTGTCTGATAAACTAATAAAAGATGATCAACTTTATTATCTCTGCCTTCGTCAAACAGTGAAAAATTAGGTTAGAAGCAATTTGCTCAGACAGTTTTCATCCTGATCTCCACCCTGCTGCTACTTTTAGCCGCTTTTGTTTGAACCGTTTGCCGTATGAGTCATATTTTGCTTTCATACTTATTAACCAATGTTCCCTCTTGCATTGAAGTATTTATATTAAATCATGTTTAAAAGTACTGCTTTCTGTAATAAACCACACAGTGTGTTGCTAGGCTAACGTTCTGGTGGCTTCGTCTCTGAACTGCATGATATGTTGCTGCTTGGCTTGTCTCTGCGTTGTGTGTCGCCTGTTGATTTAGTCGTTTTCATATTCTCACGCTGCTGTTTTCTAGTCTTTGTACAAGTCGTAATATGACACATAATGCAAACAATACGGATAATTTACAATGTTTCTATTCATCTTATTAAAAGATAAAGATGATTTATGGCTAGTGTTGTCCAGTCTTGCGTCACTTTAATGTATTTTTTTTAAACCGAGAAGCCAGACTGCTGCTTGGCTTTGAATCTGAACTTGTGGAGAATCACATCTGCAGTTGGATGATGTGGAAAAACAGATGCGAAATGTATTGCTTTTGTCCAGCTATTGACAAAAGGAGGTACAAAGTATGAATCAATATTTACAGTTAATATATAGTTATGGAGAACATGTTCTAAATGCCACTGTATTTATTGAATACTGCGATATGTCAAACCTACATCTGGATATTAACTTTTAGGAGAGCTGGACTTTGAATCTGAGTGACGCGAAATGTAGCAGAAGTTCTCACTTTCTCCATGTAAATATGCTGTTTTGGTAAAATAATAAGTGAAATAAGCACTCAGCACAAGAGAGGGGAAACAAAAGTTAAGTTTGTGACAAAATAACTTAATTTCGATTTTCTATGTAGAAAAAATACACAAAACCAATAAAAACCTGAAGCAGATGGTTCTCAATCTCCTTGAAGACACCATAAGCTTTAAACCCTTCAAGATCCCCATCGCCGGAGCTGCTGGCTGCTGAACCGATGACATACCTAGGAGAATTAAGAATAAGTAAATGAAAACACAATAAATGCATTCCTGCTGAGGTTATGGGTATCAGTTTAGTTCTGTCTAAGTAATAAGATGAAAATCGCAACTTTTTCTTTTAAAAACATGCATCCTGGCTGATTTAGCGCAGCACCGCTAACGCTACAAGCACTCCTTTAGTGTGATCGAATACACACATCCAGTCCAAACACCCACGAGCAGAAAACCTCTTAATTGCGGTCGCTGACTTAAGTGGAATTAGAGCGGAGACGAAGCTCTTACGGCTCCACAGGAGCGTGGGCCGAGCCGCACGGCACAATTAAAGTTTTTCCCAGTTCAGCTCAACCATTTACATTTCATGTTCTACCACAACATGCAAATACGTAGGTTACAACTGTAGGAGATGCACAGGACGACATGTCACCAAGGTTTTTTAACAAAACAGCAAAGTGACCTGGGCCTGATTTCTAAATATACAGAACGGACCACAATTTGGACTAAATGTAAGAGGGAAAAAGTGAAGAAAACGTAGGAATTAAAGACAGAGAAACACAACTTGGATCTATAGGGGTGAAGGATTAAACCGCAGCCTCGGGGCCCTAAAGGGAAGATTAAAAACTTTTCGGACTGAAACTCTCAGCTGTTTCTGTTGGTAGACGCTGCAGAAACACAAAAAATTCACAACACAAATGCTGACTATATGCAAACGAGGGTTACGAACTGTTGACACCACTAAGACACAATGCCTTGCAACAGCATTCCCAACCCGTTTTTTAATTATTTTAATCTTTTATTTGGAAAGGCAAGTTACAATTACTTTGTACATTCCAGCTTCCATCACATTGGAAGTATGAGAGGGAATAACATGAGCCAATCCAGGGATTTTGTATAATAACCAAACATCTATAACAGAAGAGTGAGCGAGGGGAGACGGGTGGGTCTGGTCCAACTTTCCTTATATTTGGGGAAAATCACAATCCAGAGCAAAGGTTTGCCATAATCCTGAACCAGGGTGTAATACACAGCACAACAGTATTTGCATGTGATAGACAGATTTAGTCCACAGGGATTACTGATTTTACATAGTTTGTCCATTTAGACCAGATCTTGAAGAATGATTCCCTTCGACCTTGAACAGAAAAGATAACTTCTCCAGAATGTAAATGTCCTGTACAATATTGACCCAGTCCTCGACTGTAGGAGCTTCAGGCTTTAACCGTTTTCTAGTGATTGTCTTTTTGCTTGCTGCCAGAAGCACTAACAGCTGTTTTTTATCTTCCAGAGTCCAGTTATCAAATGAAAGGTTTCCTAAGTAAAGGGATTCACATTTACATGGGATTCTTTCAGTAAAGATGTTATTTAGGTGGGAACACATTTGCTCCCAAAAATCTTTAATCACCAGACAACCCCAGAAGATGTGATGATGATTTGCCCCGTTTGTTCCACAGAGTCTCCAACATGTGTCTCTGCAGCCCCGTTGTTTTTTCTGAACTGGAGTTACAAAATATCGAACAGAGTTCTTCCAACAGAACAGCCTCCATGTATTGGAGCTCAAGGTCATCCAGTGTAATTTGTTAATCTGTTCCCAGACTTCAGTTAAAGCCATTCCATCCTATTAGCTTAGGGCTACGGTACGTTAGATGTACCTGTTCGCAAAATTTTTCGTCTTCTTTCTTCTAATTATATTGTCGTTGGGGCTTCGTTGTCATCTTACCCCCTCTAACTGGCTTTCATAAGGCAATATTATTCAGCTGAACAGGGGTAATTCAGTAATTCCTCCAGTTGTCTGGGGAGTCTCTCTACCAAGCAGCCATCTTTACGGTGTTCCCGCCCAACCCTTTTTTTTTTTTACAAGCTGAAACCTCTTGTTGGATATCTGCAGGTTTCAGCAAGTTCAATTTAACACTTTATAAGACCTTTTTAATGTCACCTTGAATAACATTTAAAATAAAAATATATCTAAATATACATTTGCAGTTCTTGGCCACCGCTTTGTGTTTCTCACATTGCATATGGCTCTCTACAGTCTTAACCCTTGCAGTGCCAAACTTAAAGAGGTTTTTTTTTTTGTTTTTGCACAGAGTGCAGACAGGCTTGCATGGGTTGGCAACAGAAGTGACGCTACCGCTAACTAACTACCAGTAGCAGAAGTAATGCTGATAGCAATATATTGCTATTGCTAGATAGCAATATATAGCAAGGGTAGCTAATATAGCTAATATAGCTAGCTAGCAAGGGTATATAGCTAGCTAGCAAGGGTATATTGTGATGACAAAATTTAAGACTTGTGATTAACATATTTAAGGCCAATATTATTTTTATTTTCTAAATAAATTAAGTACATTTAAGGCCTTATTTTTATATACATGAATTTAGTACTTTTTAAGGATGAGCAGACACACTGAATTACTGATGGGTCTGTTGGTACTAAGCTTGCATATCTACAGACTAAAACCTATTCTTTGCAAAACAACTCTGGCTTTTATTTTATTTTCCGTTTTTCATTTTATTTATTTCATACCTTTGAAATTACTTGTAATTTCAAACTCGTGTAAAATTTTTATATCATTAATGGTTTTACTGCTATTTACTAATATTTAACACTTTGGATGCGAGTAGTTTCTCAACATATAAGCAATTTCACCTTGGTGATCAATACAGTACTTTCTGATTCTGATCAGAATTTTCCTCTTCCCAATTAAACGCTACGTTGTGTTTGTTTATCATATTAAGCACATCAAACGTCACACAGTTGGTATCTGAAAAGACGCAGAAGGAGTTAAATGGATACTAATACTGTCGCAGTGCGCTGGAATAATGTCACAAAGCGGTTCTGACGGGTCACCTGGACTCCTGTGGGAACCCCATCTTGTAGATTGTGACGACCACGGCTCCCCCCAGGCCAATGTTGTGCTGCAGGGCCACGTTGGCTCCGGGGACCTGCCTCCTGCCAGCCTGTCCTCGCAGCTGCCAGCACAGCTCGGCACACTGAGCCAGCCCTGGGAGGAACACACACACACACACAACCCAAAGAAAGGCTGATGATGTGGGAAGCAGACCTTACAGGCGGAAGAATGATCGTCATCATCAGCATACGGACAAGATGCGGCGAAGGCAACAGAGGCACGTCTGCTAGGCTTCCTTTTATGAACTTGCATGTTTAAATGCAGAAAAAGATTGTCTTTTGAACGGCAGGAAACCCTCAAAGGAACAACTCTGAAGAGACATAAAACCGTACTGTATGAAGGTGACCTTAAGGCACAAAGCCTCAGCTCTCTCTCACTTGTTGGATTTCACACAGCACACACTGAGACTCTGCTCATACCATCTCACTTTTGGTAAACTTTGTGAAAGCATAAATCTAGCAACGGAAGTACAGAGACACGTTCAGTTGTTAAAGTGGTGGTATTATGTATTTTCTGGGCATTTTATAGCACAATCATCAAGTAACTATGTCACCTTGAGTTGTTATAAATGTGCGGCATATGACATTCTGTGTTCTGCTCCTTGTGTACCTGTGTTGACCTTTTTAGTTGTTGTTCCAATAATAATAATAACAATAATATAAAAGGAAAAATAAAAAAATGGAAATCTGCTCATCACCAATACGCTTCACTCAAATGTGGACAAGCTGAAGTAAAAAGGTAAAATACGTATATTTTACATTACATGTGCAAAAGCTGGCATCACTATTTGTGAATTAATTGTTGTTTTTCAGGCTGTTTTAGAGCGAGAAAAATAAGTTCTGGAAGGATAATGACAGGAAAAAAGATGCTGCAGAAATGAGCGTGATCTGAAGTTGCTGCTAAATCCTGAAATCAAAAGAGAAACATAAAAATAAGGCAAAAAAGTGCTATAATTACAATAAACCAATCTCTATCTTTAAAAAAAAAAACGTTGACTTTCCAATTTGACGCCTTAAAATTGGACCACTGTCTCTTTAAGAGGCTCCTGCTCCTCCACCAGGTGTTTGCAAATTGCTGCTGGCTAGTCTGAAGGAGCCGAGTGAGAGAGTTGTGAGAGACGGGTGTTTAGCTGAAGACTGCAGCTCTGAGGAGGAGCGTTGTGAAAACGGGTGGAGATTTGAAAAAATGGGTGGGGCTTTGTAGGAGTAAATTCTTGGGCACCCCCAAATGGTTGCCAAGGGAGATTCAATTATTTCTCAAACATTCCTGGAAGAATTAAACCAAAATCTCTAGGCATGTTTCTGATGCAGGAATAACATTCTAACATGATATAAAGCAAAAGACAAAAAAAAACAAAAAAACGCCGATTTTACACAACACTGTCCCTTTAAAAAAAAAAAAAAGTATGTGATCATAACTTAATTTCTATAGCATGGTTTGTTGCACAAGTTCTTTGAGAGGGAAAGTCTCTAACTCTCCAACAAAGGCCAAGTCAATAAATTCAGACCTCATTTAAAGAGACAGACGCCGTTTTCCCGATCTTGCTAGCAGAATTCTCTTATTATTGCTGCTACTTACTTACATTTTTTTAAAACACTGACAGCTGAACAGGCTGATTCAAGTGTCCAGTTATAATTCTGGCTTTGCTACTTAAAAAAAACAAAAGCTAATAAAGTTGATAAATATAGAAGCAAACCACAGGCGCAGTTACCTTGATGCAAACAGACAGCATGTTGCCACTGGAGAATACACAAAAGGAAGAGCAATTACAGCATTTAGTTGTTCAATTAAAGAAATCGGGACATCCGAGTGGAAAAACTCAGGCTATCGAACTGAGAGAGGCACCATGACGACTGCTAATCTGACAACTCTCTCCATTATCTCACCGGCGGCTGCTCCTCTGCTGCCCTGAAATTACAGCTAAGCATTTCATACCACATTAATTAGCCTTCATATGCTTTTTGCCATTCTACAGCACTGATCTAATACTCTGCAAGGGAATTTATTAGCCCCAATGCTAATAAGGAGATCTACAGATAGCTCCTCTGGGAAGACGTAAAGAGTCGGCAGATAAATAGTTCATGCTAGGTATTAAATAATTAGCAAAACATTACAACCACTCACTTCACGTTGTGGAAAAACTAAATCTTACCAGGTACTTTTAGTCTGGTTTCTAGTGCAAATATATTAGTGCCCTTGAAATAAGACAAAACTCACTTACAAGTAATATTTCAGCAAGAAATAGAAGCTTGTTTTAAGTAATTAATTCTTTAATATTTATGAAAAAGTTGTAGTTCCACTGGCAGATTCTTTCACTTATAACTAGTCTTTTTCATCCATATAAAGGGATTGTTGACTTAAAACAAACTGCTGTTTTGGGGGTTTTTTTGCTGAAAAGTTAATTTTAAAGTAGTTTTGTCTTATTTCAAGTGTACTAAGATATTTGCACTAAAAACTACATTAAAAATACTTAAGATGTGTTTTTTTTTTTTTTCCAATGTTGGATGTTTTATCCTATTTATTACTTTTACAAATCAACCATGATTAACATAATTTGGGTTTTTTGACAGACAAAAAAAAAAAACCCTTTAGTAATAAATAAAATAAAAACGGATTTCTACTAAATAATGACAAATAATATTCACTCCCTTTCAAGTGACTGACCTAATTGAACAGAGGCCCAGTCGATTGGTGCCAAGTCTCTGTGAGTGGAGATCAGCTGGTTGCAGTCACTGTCTCCAGTGATTGTAGCATAAAGACACCTGGTTCTGTAAACTCCTTTCACTGGTTAATGTATTCCTATTGCTGCAAACATATTGTGATGTAACGATTATTATAGTTAGAATGATTTTATCTGTAACTTTGTTTGTTGTTGATTAGATCATTAGAACTGAAGATCTTTTTCAAGCTGCCCAAAACTCTCCTGTGAGACTTATGATTCGATTACACAAAAGAAATGTTGTTACTGCCAGCTAATAAGACCACAGTTTTATAAAACAAAAATAAATAAATAAATAAAAATGTTTTGTTTATGACAATATTCAATTTCTGGATGTCATGAGAATAATCTGAAAGAGGATCTATCGGCAAGTGAGCTAACAGCTCAGAGCGATCGAAGGAGGGAAGAAGTGACGACTTGATCTGGGGAATCGTGTGATTAAAGGACAGGCAGTGAGAAAACAACTTAGATATAAAAGTATAAAGCAGACAGACAGAAACAGGCTCCTCTCCACGTCCCGCTCCAGTGGATTTGAGCGTTTCACGGCCGGCCTGATGCTGAACCAGTGGCCCAGTCTGCTTGTTGTCAGTGATTTAAAATGTGAACAGATTACAGAAGAGAAGAGGCGGGCCGGGATCTCACATGCAGGCTAAGCATCACTTTAACCCACTTCCAGTCTGACTGTCCACCAATGGGAGGCAGCTGCCCTCTAGTGGCCACAGTGGAAACTTTTCAGAGAGTCAAAATTTACATTTCCAGAAAAGAAAATCAAGAAACTAACAACAAAAAAATTACATTTCTGAAACCAATAAGCAAAGTAAAAGGGAGGCTAGACAACGATGCTGTCTGCATACCTGTTGCACCGAGAGGATGTCCTTTAGAGATGAGACCGCCGCTGGGGTTGATTACAAACTTCCCTCCGTACGTGTTGTCCCCTCTGTCAACCAGTTCTCCTGCTTTACCTGGACAACACAAACGAGACAACAGCTGGTGACGCACTCCCCAAATCGGATCTTTATGGAAGGAAGACATTTTAAAGCTAGAAACAAACTATGTCTGGGTCAGCAAACATGGGGAATAAAATGAAAGTAAACTGAACTGTTTGGCTCACTGTGTGTGCTGGAAAACTGAATACCAACCTGAACGGTAAAGCATAGAGGTGGAAGCATCATGCTGTGGGGTGCTTTTTGTCAGCAGGGACGTGGAACAGAATAGAAATTTGGTAACAAATGCTGTTATTAAATTTATAAGTGTTTTTTTTTTCATGTGATAAATTGATATTCAATGACAGGATCAAATTAAAACACCAGTGGTATTATTTTAGATATTTTTTCTGATTAAGTTAGAACCTATACTTTTTTTCCTATACATCCCAACATCCCACAGAAAGAAACATTTTCTTTCTGCAGTTTAATGTTTTTCTTTATTTTAAAATCTAAAAACAGAAATGGAATGGGATTCCTTAAAAATCACAAATTTTTTTTAAGTAGACGATTATCAAATAAGTTTAAGTTGTCCATATTTGCAAACTTACACTAAATGTAAATTAAATTAAACATTGTGAAATGTTAAACATGACTTTATTTTGAAAAACTAACACTGGATACTTCCTGTCTGGCTGTGAAGCTGGCTGCTTTCAGGAGTGAAGTAAAACTAGAGGCGACAGTCCAAAGTGGAGGGAGAGAAAATGACCTGAGGAAGGTTGAGTTGACGAAATGTTTAGCTAAAGTCTGTGAAAACATCCCTAATGTTGACGCCTGTTGCATTTGAACAACATGAACTAAGTTAATTAATATAGTTTGGCATTCATGCGCAATGTTTCAGACACGTTTTGAAGACTCCCAGATCAGCAGCGTCAGACAGAACCGCGGTTTTAAAAGCTCCTAGAGGAAACCATAAAACATAAAGTCAGCTCGACAACACAGTCCTCGCTTTACCTTCTTCACACAAGCCCAGAGCCTCGTATGTGATGAGCTCGTTGGCGGAGAAGCAGTCGTGCAGCTCAACCACGTCGACGTCGCCCGGCTTCAGACCCGCTGCCTCGAAGCACTTCTTGGCCGCCAGCCGAGACATGTCGTACCCCACCTGCACGCCACGGGGAAAGTGCCCAAAGCTCTCAAAACGGTCTGTTAATCATCAGAACGGGTTCATTTCGCGCACCGTACCATCTTAATGCAGCTGTTTTCGCTGAATGTGGAGGGAAAGTCCGTCACCATCTCCTGAGCCACGATCTCCACCGCCTGGTTTTCAAGGCGGTGCTTCCTAACGAAGGCCTCGCTGGCCAAAACCGCAGCTCCAGCACCATCTGAAGTTGGGCTGTAAGGAGAAAACAATACTCTGGTTAATCTCTGCTTCTAAAGCTAACAGTTCCTATTAATACAATTTGGAATGAAATTAATTTTGGGAGGGATAATGCACATTGATATTTCTGTAAATGCACCAGAAGTAGCCAAAAAGATATTTTTCCATCTGTTGTCCCTAACCTTGTTTTGTTTATACAAAAATGACAACTACACTAATTTACAATCCAACATAACAGTAAATACAAAAAAAGGAAACTACAACATAATTATTAGAAAAGGTATAAATGATATTCCTACCAGCACTGCAGCAGAGTCAGAAAGTCAAACACCTTCCTGGAGTTCATCACCTGCTCCAAGCTGTACTCATCCTGGAACTGGGAATAACTGCAGACGATATACGATTAAAAAAAACAAAACACACACACAGTTCACCTCATGGTGTAACACACAAAAGTGAAACCCAAGGACACAAACTGCTACTTCCCCTCCATCTTACGGGTTATTTGTGGAATGCTTGTGGTTTTTCCAGGCAATCTTGGCAAAGTGTTCTGGTTTTGTGCCTAAAAAAGTGAGAAAAAGCAAAAATTTAAAAAATCTAATTTTAAAAAAGAAATAAAAAGTTTTGCCATGTCAGCATTTATATACAGTAAGTAGTCAACACATATGACAATAATATGATTAAAAAACCACTTGAATGTAATCTTACACGTAAAATAATAGCAAACTTTCGCTAATCCGCTAACAGTGGAGCTAAGTTTTAGCTTAGCACTTCAGCTAACTTCGAAAATATGTAGCGCCCTTAGCTCCCCTAAGTTACTTTTTTCTGGATAAATTCTAAAGATTTACTGTATTATTAATACAGAGCAAATTACATTCCATCATTACTTGTTAACCAGAACAGAAAAACTAAGGAGCTGCCATGTTGATTTATCGTCACCAGTGTGACCAACTCTCTAACAGCAGGTCTCGCTCTGGAGCACACCGTTGTGCTGCAACACTAAGGCATGAAATGATCTCAGCAATGACCTTACAGAAGTAATTATTGCTATTATGTTTTATTCTGTACACAAATTTAAGCTAATAACATTTTTTAAAAGTACCGTATTTCTCCATGTGCTCCCTGCCGGCGTTGCCAAACATCTGCGGCGCTCCTGGTGCCGCCGCCATCCCGTAGCGGTTGATCATCACTTCCATGTGCTTGTCCATTGGATTGGTCCGATCCATGTACTGAAAACAAGAAAAAAGAGAAAGACATAAAATCAGTTTGCAGCTACATAACATAGATGACGTACAAAAAAAAAAGATGAGAATGATCGGGGTTTTGACCATTTTCATGGAGTAATTTTAGAATTTTAAAGAGTCCTCAGTTCCATTGCTGTTATTTCACATCTTAAGATGAAAACATTCACATAGAAGGAAGAAAGGACAGAAGAGAAAGTAAATAACGAAGCAGAGGTTTGGGATGAACCAAACAATGAAGGAAGAAAGGAGAGACGCAGTCAGTTCTGCTGCTCATTAAGAAATGTTGAGATTGTAAGAGTCGTACCTTTGAGGTCAAGGAGCCTCTCTCCATCTTCTCAAAACCAAGAGCAAGCACGCAGTCGGCAAGACCTGGAAGACATCACCAAGACGTGGATTCAATTAGAGCAGGGGGTTGAAGTCTACTGCAAAGGTTGCTGCTGTTTGATGTTTTTTTTTTCTAAACTGACATTATTAGACTCAAGTGATCGGGCATAAGTTCTGTTTATCCAAAAGGTACGCTGTCTTGTCTGGTTTTCTTGAAAAAAACAAAAAGGGCTGTTTTCACATTTGACAGTCCGGTGGACTTGGTTCTACTGGGGATAGAAATTTCAACATTTGTTGCATTTTCAGTTGGTGCGCTTCACTTTCACACTGCACCGCATCAAATGATCCAAACCAGCGGAAAACCAGTTCCTACCCCTCGCCTGTGGTGGCGCTGTGCCAAGAACCACTACAGGAAACGACATGAAAACCTCAGAAGAAGCTATTGGGCGCTGCTTTCGTCTTCACAAAATGTAAACAAAAATGAAGTGATGTCATATGTTCGCGGTTGGAAGATTTCTCTTGTCATTTTTAAAAGACCACGAGCCGTTTCTCCCTCTAGAGCTAGACTCAAGTTTGTTTTGGTTACCCAGAATGCTCTGCACCATAGTCCGTGGTCTCCAGTCCACATGCGTACCCGAACCTTGCCAGAGTTCACTTTTTTTTGGTTTGATTGCGTGTTTACAAATCCCCCAAAATGAATCGGACTTTCTGAACAATCGGACTAGAGTTGAACCAAAGCGGACTGAACAGGGCTGGTGTGAACACACCCCAAAGTCTGGCGCTTTTTTCTGGGACTCACCTCCCTGGATCAGCTGACGAGCCATGAAGAGAGCGGTGGAGCCGGTGGAGCAGTTGTTGTTCACGTTGACGATGGGGATTCCCGTCAGGCCCAAGCTGTGGTAAATCGCTCTCTGGCCACATGTGGAGTCCCCTTTAGCAATAAAACAGATGTTAGCATTCAGGTCTACTGAAATCTATAATACAGGAATTTTTAAATAAACAAAAAAAACATATTTCACTGAGAGTCTTACCGTAAACATACCCTACACAGGCCTGTTCAATGGACGAATATGGGATCTTTGCATCTTTTAGAGCTTTTTCACCTACAACACAGATCATACATGGTTTGTATATCTCATGACATAAAAAACCCAACAAAGTCAGGTTCTGGAGTGGCCAATTGTTAGAAAAAAATTTCATTATTTATGGCTGTGCACATGTCTTCTAAATGACATCGAGCTCCATCTTGTTGCATCAATGATCACCTGCTTCTTTAGCCATGTCAGGGTAATCATAGTCCCCTCTGGCTCCAGGCTTGTCAAACTGCAGAAAAACACAGACAACCCAAACCGATCAATGGTTCTGAACATTAAGAATTATGACCCGGTACTTTACTACGTTCTGTCTCCAAATTGTTACAGTTTTTTTTCCCCCCCTCCTTTTATGTCAATAAACTACATTTTTACATCCTTTGTGGCAAAAATGAAAAAATATGACCCTAAAACTCTGCAAGTCTTTTTTTGTTTCTTTGTTTGTTTTCTGTACAGAAAACTCATCAGTAAAACAGACAGATCTACCTACAACCCCCAAAACGTTACACATTAACTTTGTATTTATGATATATTTAAGACATGCTTCTATTAATTTTGTTATGTAATTCAGGCCACAAAGAAAGAAAGTAAAGACAACAAAAAGTACCATCAGCAGAATTTAAAGTATTTTGTTTCTGCTGTGCATATGTTAACAGACCTATTTTTTATT
Source organism: Brachyrhaphis terrabensis (assembly GCA_903067065.1). Lineage (NCBI taxonomy): Eukaryota > Metazoa > Chordata > Actinopteri > Cyprinodontiformes > Poeciliidae > Brachyrhaphis > Brachyrhaphis terrabensis. Next base: position 2,210 of record CAEGAG010071493.1, on the reverse strand, counting down.
TATTCTTAGAAAGTCTAACTTAGGCCGCTGAAAGCTAGTTGCAGAAAGGGGGCTAACCAGCCCTCTCAGAGAAACGACCTCTGGCCCATTAGAAAACTCTCTGGACTTTGAACTTTGACCCACTGGTGCCTCAACAGAAAACACAGCTTAACCTTCCTCAAAACTGTCACATTGAAGCCTGAATTCAGCTTGGGCAGTGACCATTTATGAACCTAATATTAATAAGAATCCTGTTTCGTTCAGGGTGATGGTGTTTGTAAATGTCTCAGGCTGTTCTCCCGTGAACAGACGAGTTTATAACAGCATGGAAACTTTCAGTAGCAATTAGCCTCCAATGCTAACCTTCAAACTAATCAGCGCCTGGTCGGAAGTACCACGCTGCAAGTAGAAGCAGGCGAGTAAAGAATAAAAATATTACCTTCGTCATGCCCACACCGATAACAAACACTCTGTTCCTTTTTGCAGGTGCCATGGTTGCTCCTTTCCCTACTAGCCCTGAATTCAGAGAGGAAAAACAGCGCCGAGAGGACGACGCCTACCAACATAGATCGTTTATTACATAGGAGATGTGTCACTTGCCTGAGAAAAAAAAACAAACAGTTGAACGACTGAATTGGCTAACAATTTTAGATTTAACCATTCTTAAAGTGGACATATCTTTAAGAATTTTAAATCATTCCTTCATAATACTTATACTCAATATGAAGCACAACTGCAAAGCTTTGGTTCCTCGTTATTGTGGCTCCACAAACACTCCTCGTTTACCCCCCGGTCTGAGGCGCGTTTTAGAGAAACTGGGTTTGCTGCGGTCTCTTTAAAAGTGAATGAGAAATTTCACGCCCCGCACCATTTAGGTCGCAGAGAGTTCAACTCCACCTCGTTCGGCCATTTTTGTAGTTTGATGCTACCGGCCGAGAAACTTTTTTTTTTCTAAGTTTATTAAAGATGTCAACAACGGAAGACTTTCCATCCAACCTTACATGGTGGCGTTAGAGTCTAACCCAGAGCAGGAGAACATTCAGAACCACGCATTTAAATTAATTTTACTAATGCCACATTTAATAAATTGTAATATGCTTATAATTTTATTTACTGATATATTTGAGGCCTTAATAATTTAATTGTGGCGTACAGCCCTCCATATTACCCAAAAGGTGTGCTTTAAATTATGTGTATATACAAGGCAAACAGAGATGATGATTATTTACTTTAGATGTTAAATGCTCATTTTACATTACAAACAATAAGTCTCAACAAAAAGACCTGACGGGTGGAAAAAATGTCCAATGGTTAAGACCTCTTCCACTGTGATATGTGATAAACCAAAATGTCACCTAAAACAGCTTAATTTAGCTTTAAGAATTACAAGTTCTTCTTTTGAAAAAACAATCACTTTTTAAATCAATCACCCTTCACCTGACTGGAAAGCCAGTTATCAGCCCTGTGAAAAAAATATGAAAAACTAAAAGTTGTAATATATTTATAATAAATTACTTTTGAAGAAAATGTTTTTAAAGTGAACTATGGTGAAGAAAAAAAAACATCTGAAGTCATCATCTTCACTTTTATTAAAACAATGCACAAGGTTCATGTCTATTGAGCATAATCCAAAAAACGTGAACGGACATCAACACTTGATGAATCGATGCGTGACCTCATAGATTCCCACAGACTCCTTGGCTTTGTCGTCGTAGTCGTTCCAGTCCTAAAATGTGCAACATGAGGACATTTTTTTTTAATAAAGCAAAATAGACATTAAGAAAGAAAATTAACACTCTCGGGAACAGTTGGAACAAATAGTGGATTAATAATCTAACAAAATAACTTTTGGGACAAGGTGGCCACAATGTTTTTACTTTTTCTAGCAGGTTGACTTCAGGAAACGGCGTTCCAGTCTCCGCTCCCTCCGCAGCAAAACCGGCCTGCGGGAGGAGAGGTGGTGCTCTATTCAATTCAAACTTTATTAAAAGAGAGTGACCTTGTCCACAGCAGAGAATTTTTTAGTTTTTTTTTTTAAATAGAAAAAACTGTTTGTGATGTAGATCAGAAGAGGAAAAATATTTCAGGCAAATCCTAAAATCGGAGTCACAAGGTGCATGTCTTTGTTTGTAGAATCTTTGATTTAACAGCTTTAAAAGTTGAAGTGTGCTGATCCTAAATTTTCACATGTCTATGAATAAATAAAAACTGATAAGAAATACAACTATAAA